>JABWIB010000335.1:109509-124472 GCA_016617825.1 Platyplectrum ornatum
TTAGCAGGGCTTAGCCCTGCTAAAAGCGCACATGCAAATGAGAAAAGGGGCGTGGAACGCCCCTTTTCTCATTTACATGTGGCGGAGTCGCAGAGGGACGGAGTCGGACTTTGCGTCCGACTCCGTCCTATTCAGAGCCGATCTGCGCATGCGCAGATCGGCGAATCTTCGCGTCTCCGCCAGCCTGGCTGGCGGAGACGCAGGGCTGAATCAGCCCCATGGACACAGACACATCACTGATCTATCAATAAAATATGATGTTAGATAGGTTGCTTCAAACCCAGAACATCTTAGAGATTAATACAGAAACAAAACATGTAAAACAGCCAAGAAAATTTTGTAAATCAGTAAACAATGGGGGAAATGTTTAATAATATTTAACATTGATTATTGTAGATAAGGATATACATGCATACAATAATCCATGGCACATACTTTGTTAACCATTATCTTTTATTAATTCTCTCCCATCCAGTATATTATGTTCCCCAATGCTTCAGATGTTAGGGATGTTAGTCACTGGGGGATAAAGGTGAAGTATGATTTCTTGTAGGTGAAGTGCAGGGAAGGTAAATGTCATTAGTTGCATGAGTTGAGAGATAAAGTTTCCTAGCCCAAGTCTAATATCAGAGTAACAGTAACACTGGTCAGTATCTGTGTGCAAATTGCAAAAAAATAAAGTATTCTCCCTGCATGCAAACACTGACATTCATTTTACCCCCCCTGCAATTCATTATGGTTTTACACTTGTTACTTTACACTCATGAATTCAGTAGTACATGAGCTGGATCCAGTCCATTGAGTAGGCCTTGTTTCTTTTTAGATTTAGTTTACTGTGTCATTCCAAATAATAATGTGCTGTAGTATGATGATTCTGTATTTATTTATAATAAATAAGATGCACTGCAACAAACACAAAATAGTGCTGGATAAATTATCATTTTTATTAACCTTATTTCATGTTCCCTTGACCTACAGCCAATGTCAAATAAAAAAAATTGTGACATGATAATAATATCATTATGGCGATGATTATTAGCAATTAAAANAAAAAAATAAATAATTAAATTAAAATGATATGCGACATTGACGCCGTAACATGACTCCCAGCAATCTGGATAATAATCAGTAACTCGCTCCTCATGATATTGTAGACAGCTGTGAAGATATAAAGCTTTTAACAAAACATGAAGCTAATAAAAGATCTGGTATGAACACCTGCTGTGTATCACAAGTTCACGTGTCAGGTACACACAGCTGTAGGGTATGAATTTGCAGACTTAGAAGCACTTATTTGACCCTACGACTTGCAGCTAGGAGAACATTGTAGATTTCCATTTATTAACAGCTCTCCACTAGTCATGGTATTGCTGTGACAATGCTACATGTACACCTGGGGATATTGCATGTTGTGCTTATATCTATTTTGCAGACTGTCTATAATAAAGTGATACTTGACTCATCCAACCTAAATTTTACTTCTGAAAACAACGCAATGTAAACTTAATTTCGCGGAAACCTTGCTAGTCTAAATATGTTATTACAGTTACAAATAATGGACCAGGGCCTAAATTCACTAAGCGGAGAGTTTGCTGGTGAATTTGAAAGGTGGGGAAGTTGCCCATAGCAACCAATCAGATTCGAGCTCACATTCTCCAGTATGCAAAATNAAACTGAGAGNTTNAATCTGATTGGTTGCTATGGGCAACTTCACCACCTTTCAAATTCACCAGCAAAGTGAATTTAGGCCCAGATTCGGTATTAAAATAATACAGTAGTATTATCTAAGCACTTAAGTACAATCCTTATTTACACACCAAACCCATATTCTGTTGGTCTGGAACATACATTTTAATGTATAATGCTGCTTTTGTAATTCCTGCGCGTGTGACAGTGCACTACTTACATTGCAGTATATTATGAATGTTACAGTTATAATGCAATCCAAACAAAATGGTAGACAAATGGTTTCTCACAGAAGCCTATAAAAAGCAAAGCAAATGTAATCCATATCTCCTGGAACAGAGTTGGATCCTTCACGTTTCACAGTTTCACCAATAACTAGCATTCATTAATACACCAGATCATTGTGCATACAATAAATATACACATGCCAATAGCTCTAGTGATACAGGAGACTAAACTATTAAATCCAAATTATACCTCGTTTACATGCAAAAAGCCAGGGTTTTCATGAGATTGCCAGGTTTCATGATAGACTCGGCTTTGTGCAGGCAATCTGAACAGAAACCCTGGGTCTTTCTAACCGGGTCCTATATTTGCAAATGTGTGTAATGTTTCTGCCATTTTATTTTAGAGAGCAAAGATAGAATACATAGTTAGTTTCTGATTAAAGCCATGAATGCTGTGAATCTTTTTGTGTCTATATATATATATATATATATATATATATATATATATATATATATATATTTCCATTATATATTATAAATATATTTTTTCCATTTATAAATGAATTTGATAACCAATGGGAAAGGGAGCATCTGGTATCCTGTAATCTTGAAAACAGCAGTTTGCAAGTGTGCAACCTCAAATGTATGGGGAATGTCGGGGATGTGCACTATCCACTTATGTTTTGAAGCTAGGAGTGTTCTGTTATACGGGAAAGAGTGCATGCAGGCGGAAAACACTTTTAAGTCTGGAAAATGCAGCGTTTCCAATGAGCAATGTACTGGTCATGAGGGCTGACACTATCTACTGAGCAGCGACAAGTATGGAGGAGCAAGATTCCTTTTAAAATAACAGTGTTTGTTCATATAAGTAGAACACAGCGTCATGTGATATAACACTAGACAACAAGGACAGTGGATGTATAATTAATACATGCATACACAAAAGTGGATCGGGAGACTACATTTACATATTAATTTTTGTTACGCCTGTTGAGGTTATGTTTTAATGTATGACAAGACTGCCACTGGAACACTCCTGAAAGCAGGAAATTATGTAAATCTACCTGTTTTTCTAGGTCATATAGTACTTGCTGAACTGGCATTGTCAGTGGAAAGATTTATCTGCCAGGACTATAAGACGTAGTGAACTAAACCCTCCAAAAGCAAACAAAGCGATTCTTAATTTGTACATTATTGTTCTGTCTCTCTCAACAGGTCCTTTTACTTCTGCTTCAGCGTCGAGTGGATTCCCTGTAGTGAAAGAAATCTTACATTTACAAGATGAGAATGTCAANAGTAAAATAATACTTCCAAACTAGCAAGCTACATGGAAAACAGAGTTAATAAGTATTCTTTTTATTCTTTTTAAATTACCTTCTTGTCTGAAACTCATTTGCCATGCATATTCTGTGTTTTATGATGGACGGATTACATTTATTTCCTCTTTCAATATTTCTCCTGGAAAGACGTGCCATTTAAAACATGTCATAATGAAAAAAAATACTTTGCATATAACTGAAATATTAATTTTGCATACACACAGTGCTACAAACTCTGATATATAAAAGAACATACGACAGAGCCCTTATCATGGCCAGTCTACACACTAGCCCTAGATAGAATAGGGCATGATAAAAGACAATGGGTCGTTGTACCAATATATATTATCAGACAAGAATAAAGTCTAATAACTCTTTCAAAACGTCTATTANTAACTAAAAGGGAATACAATCAATCTGATCCCACATATGAAAGGTTATTATTTCATGCAATGTGATTGCATATGACTGCATATTTATATCTCGTTACAAATTTAGCAACTGTTATTTTGATGATGTGTTATTGCAACCCACATTGGTTATGAGCACAGACTAATGCACACACACTAGACAGTTTTTAGCCCAAATCTATAATAATTGTGCCCCAACATTTAAAAGGCGTTTTATTGTCATTTTTTTTATTTTAATTGGCCATACACTAGGATTTTTAGCCCAAATCCACAAAAAACATGAATTTGTGCTAAAAATTGTCTCCTTAATAGCCAGCTTAATACTTGTTGGTCAGTGGAGCTATGTGTTTCATGCATTAATTTCGTGTGTCAGAATGTATCTTCAGTTTTTGTGGTGGGTGTGAGACTGTAAGCTTTAAAAAAACCTGTTTCCAGGACTAAGTGTGCTCTGGCTGTTTGCCCGTATAATTGTATAGCAGGTGGAGCCCTTTTATATATGTGTGCATGTGTTATTCATAAAAAACTATTTTGAGCTGCCGTAGGCATTGAGTTTGGCAGAAATTAGCTGTAATAATTTTTAGCTACATGGATGTCAGAAGGGGAGACATTTTACCTGTGGCATGGCAGAAGCTGAGAGACGCCTCTGGGAGCAGCACTGGAGCTGTGTCTTCTTATTTGTAGTCCATCAGTTGAGTANTCTCTTATGGGTAGCTAGTGCGACCAGCAATTCCATGTATTATGCTCCTTCTGGGGTAGGTCAGGGCAGCTAGGCCTGTGCCTGGGAGAGGCCCACCAAGTTTGCGTAGGCCCCCAATGAGGAGCAACTCAAAGCAACTCTCTGTCTGAGCAGTAAGAGAGGGGGAATTCACCGCTCAATGTAAAATCTGGTTTTTAGGTCTGGAGATGAGACGCTCATTTATGCATGTTGCAGGTCCAGCATCTAGGCTAGGCCTTACCAATTCTCTCTATAAACCAATCTTGCCTGATATTTTATTTGTTTAAAAGCTTTGTTACATATTAAAGTCCATTAGACCAAATTAGTCCATTATTTCAAATGTTTATTTTTCAGGTATACCTTCTTTTTGTTTACTTCCATATTCCCATCAACATATATTTTACATTCATGCACATTGTGTATGTACCAGCATGGAAANCCAGTAAAACAAGGAGAAGTCAGATTACAATCCTTCTGTTTAGATATACAGTTACTATAAAAATTCCATCTGGCCTTATGCAGGTTCATGTGATGTAAAAAACACTTATCACACCTTTTTATGACCTTGACCAACAAAAAAGTAATCAAAGACTATTTTTATATAACAGGTTACCTGTTACTCACAAAACTTAATAAATACAACAGAAGGACAGANAANACTCCCAGGCCTTTATTTACAAAGNTGCGGGAATGGCAAAGTAGAGATGTTNCCCATAGCAACCAATCAGATTCAAATTTATATTNTCCAGTATGCAAAATAAAACTGAAATAAATAAATAAATTGGATTGGTTGGTAATGGGNTTATTTAAAAATGTAAAATTAACTTTACCTTTCAGGCTGAGGTCAGCAGGTTATATTGCAAAATAATTTAATAATTGGTACTTTGCATTATGTCTCTAATTGAGAGACACATTTATGTTTTTCTTCTTCTACACAGTCATGTCTTAATGAGTGTCAGATTGTACGTAAGAGGTACGTAATCTGATGGTGTTATATAAAAACTTGTTAATAAATAAATAATAAATAAAAAGATTGCTAATGAATTTTCTTCCCATCCTGACATGGATTGCCATGTTGCTGCACATTTTAATGTCATGATGATAGTGTCTACAGTGTGCCATAAACCATGCAGGAGCACAGAGAGGGCGGGAGTGGGTACTAATTACTCAGACGGGGGCCTACGCCGGTGTTTATTGGAAGTGGGTTTGCTTTCAGCTGTACAGGTACAGGTACGGCATGAGGGGGATCCTTCTGCAGGTAATGAATATCAGTAACAGGAAAAGAAAGGCCGCGCTTCTATTCAAACATATTAAATGTGTGCAAGTGTATATATATGAAAGAGGTGCAGCCAAGGACAAAAAAGACCAATGTGTAAATACAAGGAACAGAAGGAAGTCCGGCGCTCCATACCAAACAATATATATCACTATGTGTCAGCACATACATATAGAGGAGGTTTAGTTCACAATATAGCTATATTGGGTTAAGCTCACCTGCCAAGCATCAAGGCACCTCCAGTTGGTGAGTCCCTAATCATATTGCATTATGTGTAACCAGGATGTCTGTAGTAAGACAGCCCTCCATTTGAAAGTGTGCAGCAGCCATATTGAGGAGTGGTCAAGCTCCCACAGAAAACTAGTAACAAGAAATAGAAATCAGTAACAAGAAAAGACAGGCTGCGCTTCTATTCAAATATAATGTGTGCAAGTGTATATATATGAAGGAGATGCAGCCAAGGACAAAAAGACCAATGTGTAAATACAAGGAACAGAGAAAGTCNGCCGCTCCAATACAAACTATATGTGCTATATATTGTTTGGATTGGAGCGCCAGACTTTCTCTGTTCCAGGTAATGAATGTCGGTAGTCTATGGGTGTGGGTGTCAGTTGGGCATCCTCCATTCAAANAGAAAGTGATTGCAGGGAGAACCTAGGAAAAGCAATCCAAGCAAGTTTTAGTGGCTGATGGAAGTGAGTCTCAATGGAGCTGGAAGATAAGAAAATTGAGAATGTCAAATCAGAGGTGTAAAGAGAAGTGTTAAGAGTACTTCTATGAGGGAACAAGCATGATAAGTATTTTGTTTTGGTACATTGGATAAATTGCTTGTGTCACTTTTGATGCATCTATTGTATATTTAATAAAATGGCTGACACCAAACACAACTTATAAAATACATATCTTGTCCACATGATAACTACGTACATAAGATTTGTTGCAAATGTAAAAAATAAAATACCGAGAGGTTTATAGTGCTGCTGCAAACTAGGAGAAAATACTAATGAAAGCAAAAGTATTAGTGGAAAGAGACAATAGTACTATTTGTGTACACTATATACTGTATATATCTATTTACAACTGTATGTATGTATATATGTTCACATCAAATGCTGATCCTAAATATGAAAACATGTTGTAATATTAATTGTTAAATAAGCTAAAATAGAATCATAACAAAAGAAAAATATTATTATAATAAATATATTTTATATCTCTAGCCTTTCAGAGGCTATTTATTGTGCAAATAACAGGGTGGAATAAACACTTCAATAGTTCGCAGTGATTTTTTTCAGGATGTAAAACATTCAAAGAAAAGCCCCAGTACTAAACACACCAGCATTTCTAGTGAAATGAAATCAATGTTCACTTAACGCTCATGGCAATATCCTGAGCAGGTGATTTGGTTGTGGTCATTCACTGGCTGCTCTTTGTCTAGGGAATGAGAACATACAAATCAGCTGATCATTTCTCTGTTTCTCTAGGATGAAATGTGTATTGTGTATTGGTTGTGACCCTTATAAAGCTATTGTGATTGAAGCATGTGTTGTGTATTTTTACATGCCTACATGGTTGCTGAATTGTTAGGGTTACTGATGACACATGTAAAATGGAAAAACAGGAAGGTAGATATTTATATTGTGCAAGGGGCATTAAACTGGTAGGTATAAACCGCTTACAAAACAGCAAGCAGATCCACAACACCAGTTTCCCTGACAAAGCCTATTCTACAAAACCAGACAGTTCCTCATCAACACCCTTCATAGAAGGAGGGATTCAGTCTATAAAGAATTTCCAGTAGAAGTGTCCCCTCGACAAGTACATGGTGCAACCAGTGAGAGTAAGATGTCTGATCAGCGGCCAATCACCCTACAGCATTGATATACAAACTCTCCATCCCTGGATTCCAGACCCACAGCAGGAACACTCACCACATCGGGCTGCAGATCCTACCTCATAAGCACAGTGCACATACTAGCTACACATAGCACCAACTCTTACCGGTAAGAGACCAGTTCTCATTTTAGCCCAGACTTGTCATATATCATATTCCCAAATTGAAAGAAATAACCATTTTTATACTACCCTACCCTTGCCATCTCCCCCTGTATTGTCTTTGTATGTATGTCCTTATTTCCCATTAAAATACTCTTAAACACACACACACACACACATATATATATATATATATATATATATATATATATATATATATATATTCTGAAATATTTTAGAAGCTCTAGGATTTTAAGAATTTTCAAAATAAAATATTACCCCCCATTAAACACTCTAGACCCAGCCCAGTTTGAAACCTTAAATTTGTTGACATGAACTGATGTAAAGTTCCTAAAAGCTTCCCTATTGAGGTATCTTTCCAAAGGATATTCTTTCAGAAANGTATGGTATACTGTATATATTGTTATCTGATCGACATTCATACACGCAACAACATCAGGCTGATAGAAGAATGTCAACAAACATAACCTAGACAAGGTCAAAATTATTAAATTATTATAAGTGTTGTAGACACTAACCCTAAAGCAGCCTAACCCTAACCGTAACCCTAAACCTAACCCTAAGTTTAGAATTAAATATAGTACTTGCATGTCCACATCAAGTACAGAGGTGTAAATCAGTTATGACTACCAAGTGCAGAGTCTTCAATCAGACATCCTTACCAAATGAAGTGAAATGGAGTCATCAGTCTAGCACAGGGGTAGGCAACCTTCATCATTCAAAGAGCCATCTGGACCTGTTTTCACTATAAAAAAAAACTTGGGAGCCACAAAACATTTTTTCCAAAACTCCTAATGTGAAATGTAATATAACATTGTATGTACAATGGCCACTGTCTCAAATGCTGTTAGGCAATTTTCATCAGGGCAGCATTCAAGTCAATAGTAAGACAGAAAACCTGATGAAAATTGCCTAAAAGCAATTGAGATGGTGGCCATTGTACACACACATACATATATTACACACACAGACAGACACACACATAATATATATTAGTTATAAAATGTTCTCCTCCTAACTTCCTCTTTGGCGCTTTCCAGCTTCTGAATGACGTGATGCTGCACATCACACAGCACAGCTGAATCCTCCCCCGATCCTGTGACTCTATCGATCCTCTGTGACTCACAGGTAATCGCTCCAGGCACTGTGCATTTGCCGCGTCTAGTCATGATTACATTTGGGTGTGAGTCACGGAGGATCGGGAGAGCCACAGGAGACCGCTGAAAGAGCCGCATGTGGCTCCGGAGCCACAGGTTGCAGACCCCCGGTCTAGCATCACCATTGAGCACAGAATTGACAGTTCAGTAGTATCGAACTTTTGCCCTATAACCAGTAAATGTCAAGTACACAATACTTGAAACTNTAGTCACAGTTTTAACATATGTTTTATACATTTAAATAAACTGAATAAACATAAAACATGTGTGCTGCTAATTCAATAAAGCAATTCCTGTTGAATTTAATTAAAATAGAATTTTTTAAAGGTACCAACAAATCCTTCCAGTTCATTTTAGAATAAGCAATATGTTCTCTCTGTTCATTTGCTTTGCTTTATTCTATGACATACAAAAATCATGTGTAGATGTACATAAGTATTGAATTCCCTGGTCTGGGCATGCGCAATGCGAATAAACGTGTCATTATTACATCAGCTGCAGACCCTATCTTCAGGTTCAACAAGGTGGAGATATATCCTATCAATTTTTAATAGTAATATAATTTCATCATGAAACTATTATTAAACAAATAATTAAATATACTACTACCACCACGAATATATTACTTAATAAAATAATTTCTCTCCATCTCTACCCCCTCGATTTTCCCTCGGCTGATCGCTATGTGCTGGGACAGATCCTGCTAGCTGCTAAAACCCTCATAGGCCAACTTTGGAAATCTTCCACTATNCCCACGCTNGNGAAGGTGGAGGCCAAAATCACTTACTGTTACACTATGGAGACTCTGAATGTCCCCTATTCTACCTCTACTAAGTCTCCACTCCTGCTGTGGTTTCGATGGGCGGAATATCTTGCTGGAACCTCAGGATGGGACCCTTCATTTCCACCGCTCCCTCCCTTCACCCCCAGCCTGCCCCTGAAGCAGGCGGCCCCGTCAGGGCTTATCGCTCTTGCATTGGCCTTTGTCCCCTTTCTTGACCAATCCCCCTCACTGGTCCTGGGTTTCCCCCCTGGTTTTGTGTCCCCTTTCGACCCTCCTCATTACTGAATCCCCATTGCATGTTATGCATACTGTTCACGTCGTTTCATAACCCTTCTGTTGATTACATTTTGTACCCCCATCTGCGATGGGTCGTTCTGCTGTTTGTATGTGATACTCCTTGTTACCCCCAATCTCCCTCCCCCCCCCTTTTTATTAACTTCTGTACCCCCCTTTCCTACATTTTCAATAAAAAATTTAATGGTTAAAAAGAAAAAAAAATAATAATTTCTTGTTAAAGTATATATTACAATGATGTAATATATTGTAATATACTAATTTTGAATATCTAAGAAACTGAACAGACTGAGATAGAATAATGTAACACTGACAATGGGATGATGGCTCTCTACTGAATCAGACAGGATGTATACTGGAAAAATCCAGAATCATAAAGGCATACTTGATGCTGGAACAGTGCTAAATTACACAGAACTAGACTAGACTAGTTCCCATACTAGAACAAACATTGAAAAGAACAGATAAACAGTGCACTGCTACAGACCCTAAATAACACAGCATAACATAAGCTGTGTGCTGGAAAGTGCTAATTACACAGACAAGCTGTGTGCTATATAAATAGCAGATGCGCATATAGCAACAGGAATGCTGAAACAGAGAAAAAGAACCAGGCCTATAGCTAAGAGCAGCAGGGCTGAGCCATGTTATCAGAGGTCCTTAATGCATGCACCAAAAACTATGCAAAAATGTTTCCAGTATTGTCAAATGATGTTACTGAAACATTTGAAATAGTCCNTGGTCATATGATTTTAGAAGCACCTAATTTTAAATGATCAATTATGTCCCAATGTCTGAAGAAAAATTCATCCAAGAGCATCCCATTCATATTTNTGCATAGTGCCACCTTGAGGATGAGNATGTAATTGCAGCATACATTGCAGCAAGGATTTATGGGTAGTGTTTTGGTTAGTAATGANGATCAGAAAACTAGACAGCATTGTGACATTGGGGATGTCAGAGCAGAAATCTTTGAAAGTTATCTGCTTCTTTTAAAAACATCAATGTGTACTGTGCATTGTGCAGTTCATTAAATGAGTAAGTAGGTGAATGAGTTTATCGTGTTTAATTTCCTGCCAATCTGGTATCTTATACTTGAACCAGTAATCANTGTATCTTCAGCGATAGAATCCTTAACCTTGTTTGATCTTCATATAATTGCTAGCACCAGTAANATAAATTGCACAAAGCCTATAGTAAATAAAATAAATATGGGCTATGTGGGCACATAATGAACTATACATCTTTGTATTATGTCAAAGATNAGGGTTAAAAATTAACCTGTATTATAACCTAACGCTGAGGATTGCTTTGTGCCTGCTGCTGATGGATTTGTTAGTCTATCATTTTAAAGGAATAGGCATCGGAGGAGTTTGAAAAGTTTTGGAGAAGTTTTAAAGTCTTTGTGTGCAACGTCTGCATCCAATAAAATGACATTTCCTATGTAATTGCCTCTCCATGGGAGCTGTGCCCTTTTAAGGTATTTTAGGCCATATACAGACTTAATAATGACAGTCAATGANACACTGCAGGCTTAAATTGGCTGTGTAATCATAATACGTATGCCCAAAAATAAAACATATGCATAGAAACGCTGGCCATACAGGTCTGGATTCAATATATTCCACGTCACGTCCATGGGATTTGACGTACAGAGTTATGCATGGTGCCTAGGTGTACCTTTTGCATGTAGACAGTTGCATGGTCAATATTAAGATCAATGTTTGGTTTAAATGTTGATTTTGATCTATAGTAAGAATTGTCAAGTGTCTTTTTTGGCAAGTATTTATTGGTTTCACAGGCATCTGATCCAGAGTTTGGGAGTGAGGACAAAAAGGACAAAGGACAAAACAGGTTCAAACGTAGCCAAACCCAAACATTCATTGCTGGCCAGTTTGACTTCTGCCTTGCATGCCACATGTGTATTCCAGTCCTTCTTGTTACCTCTTTGAGTCTGTGAAACAGCTACTTTTTGCCCTAATTTGTTTGTTACCTTAGCATTATGCTTCCATTGTATTTTCGTTACTCCTGCTATGTGCTTAGTGCTCCCTTTAATCCCTGTTATTTATTTGCTTCTCCACAGGGATATGCTTCCATCCAAAAACATACCAGTGCAAAACTGCTCACCACCGCCCCTTCACCTTTTTCACCGTCATTGCAAAAAAAAATGTAAACGCCCCATGTACAGATCTCCTATTGTACAGAACCGAGTTTCGTACACTAGGAGATTCATTGCGTAACATCTGCTGTGAGCATGTGCAACTTTCCTAAGTAGCCTAATGTACAAAAGTATGAATCTGGTCCACAGTGAGAACAGAGCAAAGGGACGTTACAGTTTAAGTTGTATCAATGTCGAATTTGTTATCGCTGCTATAGCAACTGTAACCAATTTCTAATGTTTACTATATGTTAAATAATAGCTGTCAAGGGGCACTGTTACGCAGCATCTAGTTCCTTAGCAAATTAATGAGGATGCCCTCCTATACCTTCCACTCCACTCTGAAGATTGCGGCAATGTTTTTGTGCCAACACAGTTATGTGTGCAGTAGTGGTCACTGCTCTGTTTTCATTATCGATAGTTATATATTTTAAGGTAAGTAAATAAGGTACATTTTCTAAAAATNATGTTTCATTTCCTTATATCTGAATGTTTTGTACTTGTGAATGCGGCAAACACAACACGAGGCTTCTGGCAAGACTTTGCTCTTTTGAATCCGTTCATGTTAGCCTTTCAGACATATTTATTATTGATGTGCCTCTGTGACTTCTCCCTTCCTAAACAATTCATGTTGTAAAATATTTAATAGTCACTCTGTAACTCATGATTTGTTGTCTTTCACTGGGACTAGCATAAAACAATGTAACTTTGTTTTGAAAAGTCTGTGATCAGGGTATGACATAGGGAGAAAGGACATGACGTGGTGCGGTGCACAAGCCCAATGCATAGAATCGCCGGCATACATTTTGTTTATTTGCCAACATCGTCTACTGCAAAATTAGGAATCATTTAGGAAAGAAAACCAAACNAGTGTAGACTGAGGCCATGTTCCTCTTCTGGTATGTTACCCACCATTGCTAATTTACATTACAACCACAAATTTACCAGTAAAGTCTATTCTTAAGAACATACATTTCAGAAGAAAACCAAAACTAAGTTGCACTACTCCGAACATTGCCTTAGACAAAAACAGGCCAAATAAGCCCTGCCCATTGCAGTCACCTGACACCAGTCATAGCTCAAACCCCTACACCCCACACACATATGGGNCGATTCAATGCCATGCGAAGACGGGAAAAAGCTGGTCATTCACTTTCCCGTTTTGTACGGTAGTGAAAGATCGCATATTCTTATTAGCGGCAAAAAATACGGGAGTTTTCTCCCTTACGTTAACTCAGACATCCTCCATTCTGGGTCTTGTAGGCTNCAGACAACACTTTTTCAGTTTCTTATTCTTTGAGTCTTTGGGGTATATTTACTAAGCGGTGAGATTGCAGTGATATTGAAAAGTGGGGATGTTGCCCATAGCTACCAATCAGATTCGAGTTCACATTCTCCAGAGCGTAAAATGAAACTGAGAGCTTGAATCTGATTGGTTGCTATGGGCAACCTCCCCACTTTCCAATCTCACTGCAATCTAACCGTTTCTTATTCTTTAAATCTATTAAACCTTGATCCGGTTCCATACAAGGACTTAAGAATCAGTTATCATGAATTTTTTTTCATATAATTTTAATACTTTCAAATAATGTTTACTTATCTAATGAATAATTATAGGTCTGCAGNGTCTACATTTATTTAAGGGTATTCTATGGAAAACGCTGTGTATTGGCACTTCATAGGGCTTGAGGCAAAAGAAAATGAATGTTTAAAGATGAACTTTAAATAGCTTAAATGAGAAAAGTCACCACATCAATATAGTTACTGACCTGGAAATGTGACAGCACATTAGTAGATTGCCTCAGAACACATAATTGTTTCACATACTTTTATGTATAAGGAGCACGATTCAAGCAGTGGCTGGCCACAGGCTCTGAGAAATAAGAACATGGAATATCATTATGTTATTTGTATCACAGTGTGGAAAATAGTGCATGCTTATATATATTAAAGAAATCTTGTGTCCTTTCCCTAGGGGCTAAATACATGCATTATTATGCATTTTATTGAAGTACTTCATGTGACTTTTTGCATTTTAGTTGTTATGAAACTACAGCATCATAAATGATTTCTTTGAAATCAGATAATGAAAAGTTTGTCTACAAATAAACTCTGCTTTTCTATGAAGTTGTCAAGTACATTTCTCCCTGTGGTACACTGTTAAAGCCATATGTGTTCAATATGCTTTATACATAAGAATCACAAATATATATGTACATATAAGTACAAATGGGGTAAAACAAAAGAAAGGCTGTGTTTATTAAATTATAGGACGTGGAATGAAGCTTGGAAACATGAGTGCCCCCACACATGAACAGAGTATAGGTAGCTTAAGAAAAACAGTTGCCAATGATTCCATATGTATATAGCTGTGGTTCCCAAACTGTGCACCTAGACTCCTTGGGGTGCCACAATGTTCTCATTGGGGTGCTGCAGAATTTTTCTGACGTGGTGCCTTGTTGCTAGTGTTACTTACTTAGAAGCAGGGCTCTTCTTAGAAGTGGGTGGGTATACAGGGGTATGCCATACCGGCACTTCTTCCACTGATGTAATTGAAATACTACAAATCTCTATTGACTTCTATTATATTCAGTTTTTTCATACTGTTACTTCTGAAAGTCCATACCCCCACTTCTATATTTCCACTTGACCACTGCTTAGAAGTGCAATTTTACGTCTTGTTCAGGAGCCACACAAGATTTGATATCATCCTGAAGTATTTCTGTCTTTATCTAAATGGTTATTATGCTATTGGTATATAGTCAACATCACCAGCAATAGTTGCATATGTCCAGAATATTNACCAGTCCACAAATGTGAAAACCACTAATGTGTAGGTCACATGGTTCTTTTGCCCTTGCACACAGAACTATTACATTATCAGTGCTTGAAGTGAAGTTGTTCATGGGGGTATGTCATAC
>JABWIB010000336.1:24515-39402 GCA_016617825.1 Platyplectrum ornatum
TACACCATGCGGCTTCTATCATAATATGTAATATAAGATATATTTTGGTTTAATCTATATATATTCATATAGAATCCCTCTATCAAATATAAAATAGATAAAGCAGATTATATGGCTGATGACCCAGGGTGGTATGGTAAAGGAATTATTTAACTTCTCCTAGTTGCTTGTGCAACACAGACAGATCAATTATATTTGTATCACACTGGTTATATTTATCCATACTATATTTTTCGCTTAGCTTTTATTTATAGCCTTTTTAACAGGTTTTATGACATTTAGGCAAAATAGATTGTCATTGTCAAAGTTTCAGAATTATCTCAGTACAATGGGGAATATATATATAGATATATAGCATCCTATATATAGTGGAGCATCCTACAAAAGCAATTGAAATGCAAACGGACACATACACATTTCATTTTACATGTCAATCGATTCTATTCTTTTAGTCATCAAAAGTACTTTGAGATGATCTCCTAATGGGAAATAGACATCTGCACTAGATAATGGATCAAGAGTTGGACTGACTTTTAGAACGAAACCTATGAAAATCCTTCTTCTTACGACTTATGATCTCCACAAGTAAAGCTGAGAGAAATCGCCATGTTTGCTTAACAATTGGAAGATCCATTTATTACATCTCTGCCCAGTGACTTCCGCTATGAGTAACAAATGAGTGATATCGACTCCATTCATTACTACTGTAATTGGTAATTGGATATGATAATTGGTAAGTAACTGAACACAATAGCCATGGCTTTTCCCAATTCCCTTATAAATTGGACATGAGTAAGACAGTGCACTGTCTAAAGACTGTATTCTCATAGACATAATTATATACAAGAAGTCATCATCCTGTACACAAGTCTCCCTGAGAGTTACATTTTCCTTCCGTCCTAATCTGCAGGTATGTGGTGAGGCCAGATGGGTAGCTTGCCACCTTCATGTTTTATCATGTACAAACCCAGCCAAGTTCCATCTCTGTAAGGAAAACAGTCATTAGGAACTTCCCAGGAGCCTCCGGCAAACATTATCTCTGCTCGGCTCTTCTTTATGGGACATTATCTTGGCTAAGATGAATATGACAATTATTATTATGCTACAGTGGAAATTGTAGTGACAGTAAATTTGATGTTTGAGATATAGCAGATCTGTTAAGCAGGAGATTAAGGTTTATTTAGGTCATCGATAAATCTTACTAATAACTCAAGACAGACATAATGGAACTAAATAGGTTCTATTGGTTACATTAGGTAATAGAATAAATTAGGAAAGTTCACAAAGTAAAAATAATTTAGTTTCAACTACAAGTATGATGCTAACACCTATTAACAAGCATTCACGTCTACTGTGTTTACATCTTCTTCATTAAACATTCAATACTTACAGCAAAACAAATCTGTTTCAAATATATAATGATATTATTGTAAGTGTATTTTACTACAGTCACGTGCTACAGTCACAATGCAGAGAAGTTCTGTCTATGTGACCATTGGCTTTGCATTAGTACAGGGTAGTGCATCTATTTACATTTGGCTGTAGATATATGTTCTGATTACTACACGAATCTCTGTGGAATGTGAACGTAAGAAAATAATAGAAAACAATATTTATTCATATTTAATAAAACATCTGATTGTACTGACATACTATGGCAGAAATTTCTGATCCTATTACTATGCTAGGATTACTGACTCTACTAAAATATCCGGTAGACACACAGATTTCAGGGACTTCTCATGGTATCTCGGGAGAGTCTTAATGTAAATCACTGTCGAGAGTTAGGATGAATGAGCAGGCCCTGCCCATCCATAGTAGACGGGCAATTTCCATTTCAGGACAGGGCTTAGGATGTGATTTGCAAAAATCATGACCTTTGCCCCAGCCACATGCTGCCATATTTTTGGTTTCTCCAGGGAGTCTGCAACTCTGTACCATGTATTACATCCTAACACAAGGGTCTGAAATAGGTCCCCGAATGTCACCCCCCTGGACTTGATCTGAAGCAGCACATAGTCCATTTTATGGCTATAGGTCTGGGCTTGATTGAGGCTGATGTGTATATTAAGCTGCTGTAATATTCTGATATCGGTAGTCTTGGGCATGCATGGGTGGTAGTCTCTCCTCACATACACAGAAGAAGGATCATACGGCAGAATCATATAAAAGCATTGTGACATTTTTTGTAGGGTTAAACTCAGTCACATCCTTTTGTGTCATTAAATATTGACATGTTACCTCGCATACTGAGTGATATAATTTTTATTTGTAGGAGAATGTACTAAAGTGAACTTCAAATCCCTCAAATTTCCAATTTAGCTCTTGCAAATAACAGTATTGGAACATAAATGTGCATGTAACGCATAGTGAAAGAACAGTTTCCTTTAATGGTGGTATGCGATAATGAGTATGCCTTTGTCAGGCAAGCCTCATAATATAAAGTGATCGTTTATTATGTTGTAATTCTACATCTGATTGCTAAAGGGCACGAACAATAACCTAACTGGCAGACGAGTACATTGACCATTACATCTTCTGCTTAGCATATTTTATTTTTGAGCGATGGCACGGTGCAATAATGTACAGAGAGGAGCAATAAATGCAGCCCACAAACATTTAAATACAGATATGTATATTGTAGAAGATGACAAAATAATTGTTCCTGTAGGAGCAATAATGTATCATCTACATCATGAGGTAGAATAACTTATACAGTGATCATATCATTCTGACAATATACAAAACCCAGCATGACATTCTCAAGCACAACCAGCTTTGTCAGCTAGTAAATAATAGTAAATAATATGATATCTATCGCTCCTGTGGTCATTCACGGGAACGATTGTCGCAAGGAATGTGCATTTTTCCAGACTTGAAAACTCGCTGCCGTGGATGGTCGTGATTTGTGCTTTTTACTAACAATTGTCTTGACTGCACTAGTCAGTGGCGTCAAATTTATCAGTCAGAATTCCCGATTGATTATCGGTTCGGGGGTCTTATGTCTTGCCGTGCCCGTGGATGGCAAATACTGATATCGCTACCAATGTTTCGTATTTCTGTCACTCCCCTTTTGGGCATGGCTATACAAATGTAATAGCAGGTAACTGCGCTGTGCCCTGGAAATAGATACACCTGATCTTTGTCACGGAGGCGAATTTCCTTGGTGATTCCTGCATGGCGGCCCCACCATCTATGTTAACCGAGGGAATACATTACGGCGGAAAGTTCATAGCCATGGATTTTACTATAAAAAAAAATTGCATGTTGCTCCCCAATCTCCATTGTCAAGCGGATATTGGCTCACATTGGTTCAAACGATCCGAATGTTGCAGCAACCTAAAAAACCTCACCAGTCCAGCAAAGAACAAAGGCACAATGTGACCAAATGTGTCAATCAAAGCCCGTGGCAATCAAAGAAACCCTGCCTATTATGTTTATTTTATGCGCGTCAGAAACGAAGACAGAACTTTTATATACTGATTTACCTCTGAAATCGTTAGGCTCTGTACCTCTATTTTTTTCAGAAGGAATTTATTTGCGCCGTGTATGGTAGCGATATTAACATATTCGTCAAGTGAAAAATCTTACACAAAATTGGTCCAAAACATGGGAAAATGGGAATCATTACTGTGAATGGCCACCTTTATTGTCTGAATTCACATGGATCTTAGCTGTAGTTCTGTATGGGTTGTCTGGTTGAGCTGAGTTTTTTACTGTCTTATACAGAGCAGACTTTTACATGCAAATTTCTCTCTGCATCAAGCAAGCACAGCCTGTCAGCACTAAATTTAGCATAGCTTTATATCGCACACATCTAACCCCAGTGGTGCCGCAAATGCTTGGGCGTATTACTTGTGATATTGAAACGTCTGTAATTATTTCTACAAATGTGAGAATGGTGAGTCCTGGAGGAAAGTGGAGATAATTCTGTTCTAAACAGAAAAGTAAAACAATTACACAATGTTCAATCTCTGTGATGCCGTGTAGAATTACTTTCCTGGGACTGTACCTTTCAATCTTGTAAGGCTAAAAAAAAAACCCAGCAAAACTGACAAACACCAGAATATTGTGACTGCTGATGTCTGTCTGGGGACAAGTATCCCAGCAGTGTCACCTCGGTCATCTGACAAAAGAACCTGCTACACGGTTTAAATAGTTGACTCCGCTTCCTGTAATTGTCTAACAGGGGTACAGACAGAGAGGAGAAGAAAAACTGAAAATCAGTGTGCAGAGAGCTTAAGAAAATAGTCACTTCCATAGGTCATGCTTAGACAGACAAATAGGGTGACAATGGTGTGAAGGCGTTTCATCCCTGATCCAGAATCACGTGGCTCTCACATGTGGAGCACCAACGAAGAGAATATAGAAGGAAAAAAGATATAACACAGAAAAAGTAAGAGATGCTAAAAAAAAAGTACATAAACAATATAGCAAGCTGTCCATTCACACTCAGTAAGGGACCTTTACAGAACTGTATACATGGTTCTATTACAGTCGTTACTCAGGTGCAAATTCTGGTTTTCGCTCCTGATGAAGGGGGATAGACTGAAGCTGCTGACTAGCAAATCAAAACCCTAGACGCCATTCCCGAGTAATCTAATAGCACCTACACCAAGACGTAAAGGAGAAGGAACAGCGAGATGGAACAGAAAACACAGAGTCCTAAATTTACTAAGCAAGGAGATTGCAAGGAGATTTAAAAGTTGGGATGTTGCCCATAGCAACCAATCAGATTCAAGCTCTCAGTTTAATTTTACATACTGGAGAATGGGCAACATCCCCACTTTTCAATTACTTGGCACAATAATACAGGGTCAGCAGTGTCTGTTTTGTTTTACGTTAGGTCTGAATAACATAGATATGAAAAGGTTTTTGTTAAGAGAAAAGAAAGCTTCCCATCTCTCCTGTCCTTCAATGTGACAGGATCAGTATTACATAAATATAAAGGTTCTTCCCTGGCTCACCAGTCTTTATACAATTATGCTCAGCAGCATCAGTAAAAGAAAACCCCATCCAAATCACAGATACAGATGCAACATGGCATTAAAAATGAAAAAGTATATAAATATATAAAATAAATGATGGACACACTAGGTTCATTCACAATCACCACACAGTGTAACCCTACACAACATAATCACACTTACATGAAAAATGTTTTTCAATGACTAGCAAGATGACATGTAGCAAAATCCAGACTCCATAAAGGCACCTCTTTCTGTATGTAGGGCAGTGAGTACATAATTTATGCATGGTGGACGGGGGAGACGGGGGAGGTTCCCTTCAGCCCTTGTGTACTATCTATCTTTTTGCACTACCCTTACATGCGGTAGGTAATCTGGGTTCAGCCCATAATTACTGTAAGCTGTTAGTCATCTGCAGCACTGTGCAAACCTAATTGTTGTGCGTGCGAGAAGGACATTCTCCCATACATACACAGCTATGAAAGCGGATTTCTACTTAACAGGGCTACACCAGTGGTTCCCAAACTACTTTCTCAGTTGAGGCACCCTTAGGGTCTCCATAATTTTTCAAGGCTCCTCTAACACAAAATAATTTCCCATTTTTTAAGTTTTTGAGTCGAAATAGTGTAATAACTATTTAGGTAAAGACAGAAATACTTCAGGTTGATATAAAATCATGGGTAGACATAAAATTGCGCTTCTAAGTAAAACTAGCAACGTGGCACAGCGTCAGAAAAAACATTCCAAGGCACCCGATGAGAGTGGCACCCCTGCCGCAAGAGGGTACTCCTTCACTAAATTCTAGTTTTGTAATGGATTACCATAGGAATGTATGGATCCAGTCCATTTTTAGGCAAAAGGTAAAATAAAAGTAGAACACATTAGAAAAGAGAAGATGTGATTTCAGAAGTTCTGTGACAGCAAAGATAATACAATGACTGTGACTATTCCTGTATCCAGAGGGAGGACATAAGGTTCTGAAAGCTGACACATGGAGCATCAGCCAAAGACAGTAACTGAGGTTCAACGACTCGACAAGTAGCAGTCATGTTGTGTGATGGAATAACAGAAGCACAGAATCCTTCAGTCACAGGTAACTGTGTGAACTGTATAAAAGACCTTTCTAAGTGAACAGTGACTGAGGAGCATGTTAAACAGAATAGAAATAATGATAGTTACAAATGTACTAATTAAAGCAATATATAAAGATTTCTTTCTTCTATGTTTCCTCCTTCCCCCAATGTTTTACTTGTCTAACCAGTTGCTTGCTGTCAAAATTACGAAAAATTTGTCATATTTTCATGCTCTAATTTTTTTCTGGCCAATATGTCTGTAAGTTAAGTTATATACCTGTAACAGTATTTAACCAATAGATGCTTTATTTTCCGTATATGGATATCTCAGCTTGGACTTTATGTACAGTTTGTTAAAAATAAAACAAAAAAATTGTTTTTGCAGTTTGCGTAAGAGAAATATTGTGTTTTCTGTACTCGGGGCTCAGAGAGTTACATATAAAAGGTAGCAAGTTTTGGCCACCGCAATAGACGCGATAAAGTAGACAACCAGTGTCTTAACTAACAATGGAATCAGCCCCTATATGTTTTCATGACTAGTTTGAAATGGGAAAAGAAGGTAGTGGTGGAACTTTTCTTTCCTATAAAAAGACTTTTACTCAGCTAAAGGAGTCTTATCCTGTCCTACGCATTGGCTGCATTGGGCAGTCACACACAGGGGTGGGGAAGGTGGTTCCTCTTATTTCTGTCCTGCTGAAACTACAGTGAGATCCAGTGTTGTAATTTTGCACCTGTAGTTTCAGCGGGAGAGCAGGAGACCGCAGGGTGACCTCTGCAATTTTACGTTGCAGTAATTCTGGTCGCCAGATCCCATTTACCAGTCGCATAGGAGTTTCTCAAGCCCTGCCTTTGGGTCACGTCTGCATACTACATAAGTCCCAACTTTGGCACTGAGAGAACCGGGACAGTGGTGTTCCTTATTCATATGAAGAGGAACACCACTGAGCATAAAAAATATAAAAAATAATAAAACAAATAACCTTACCTGCTCTGGTGTCTACAGTCCGGTCCTGAGGCATACGCAGTAAGTCTATGATACCAATTTTAAGTTGAAGATGGTTGAAAAAGAAATGGAGCATTAAACTACAAATAAATGGTGTAATAAACTAATTGCTCTATATATTCTGTGAAATATAATTGGGATATTACAATTTTAATTAGAAAGTATTATTCTAGTATCAACCATGTGAAATGTCTTATATACGGTAAAAATAAAGTCTTTTACTTTTACAAGGTCAGTGTCAGTACAGATCATACATGCAGGAAGACAGCAGTGACAATGATAGCAGCAGTCTGGAAGGGTCATATAGCAAGATAGGTTGGTTTTGCCCAAGTCATGAGTAGTATGTAAAGTCTGGATCTGGTTTATTATTATTATTAGGCACTATAAAGTATCTGCTGCGCTGTACATTGGGTAATACAGGGAAGAGGAGCCCTGCTTACGATCTCTAAGGGAGATTAGGAATTTGATCCATAGGGGTAATTACACTCGGGACAATTTTAGACAGCTTCCAATTAATGTGGGAGGAAACCGGATTACCTAGAGGAAACCAACACAGTCACGGGGAGAACGTACAAACTCCACACTGTTAAGGTCCTGTCCAGGAATCAAACTTACAACCTCAGCGCTGTGAAGCAGGAATGCTAACCGTTGAGTCATCCATGCTGCCCAGTTCCAGTACTTTGGGCTAGGTACAGAAGGAGAGGACCAGGATGCTCTAATGAGACCACATGTGGAAGGAGGATGAAATACATGTTTACCATAGAATTCTTTGAGAGAAATATTTTTAATCCTAGTGTTGAAAGGGGGCTTCCAGGCAGCCAGAACACCCCTCTTCCCCCTGTTCCACCCCTTATATACTAAAACATTTAATGTATCCTTATGAACAGTGTCATTGTGAATGAGGAGTGCTGATGTTCTTCTGCACACTGGGAATTAAGAAAAGAGTAAAATCTCAAAAATAACAAAATGATTGTTCCCTTTAAGCCTGGTGGTTATACAATAGAAGCTGAAAGACACATGAAGGGATATACTTTAATGAGCGCATGCATGCTGTGTCTATTCAAATGCTTTCATTTAACATTTTGGTTTAAAACTAATTAAAAACCTTAGAAATAACAGGAAGTATTTTTTATTCAGTATGTCTCTGATATGACTCATACAGTACAATGATTAAAGAAACTTTTTGTTTTGCAATTGTTAAAGTTTGCGGTAACTTATACCTTTCTGAGCGCTTTTGTCTTTTGCTGCCTACTATCAGTTGCATGTGGTTCTTTTTTATTTTTTTAGTAATAACAGGGTTTTGGAGAGAGATTCCAATTGCACATAATTGTTTCTTCTTTACGGAACTCAGCTGCCGTGAGCAGAAGTCTCGGAATTAGATCTAGGGCAGTCTGCCAAATGTCAGCATAGACCAATTGTCAGTCACTCGGAGAGTCAGCAATAAGTTGAGAGTCAGCTGTCAGGTAACAGAGCAGCATAATTAGAGCGGCAAGCAACATACGGAGGCAGAGGATCATACAGATGATTGGAAGGTCACCTAGAGTGCCAAAGGGGGCACAAAATCTGTGGTGATCCTGGCGAATCTGCCCTTGGGCGTCTCATTTATGAAGCTCTGTATTCTGAATACATTAACATTAAGGCAATAGACCAGCTTACTGTTTCCTCTTATTTTTAGACGGAGACATTTACATGACTGCATAAACAAGGTTAAATGGAGGAAGGTTTTTTGTGATATAAACCAAAGCCTTGTGAATCAAAATATTTTTTTAATGTAAAAGAGGATGCCATATAAGAATTGATTGATGGTGTTAGATGTTGCACTGATTAAGATACTGACAATTCAGGTCATATAAGGCTCTGTTTGCTTATATTAATGACAAATATTAAATTTTTATTTAACATTATCATTCAACAGAGGCCGAATCATTTCTTAAATACATTTAGGAGTTACATTGATGTATGTTAAAGGATCATTTTATACAAATGTTCAGAAATACCATTGGCTCCTAAAATAATTTTTTACTTTCATTTTAATGCAAACTTCAAGCATATTGCACCTATTGGGGCCGAGTCAATAGTTTTCACACTGACTTACACACTTTGTGTAAGGGGTAAATATTGCGTCTTCTTTATTAACAAATTTCCCCTACCGTAATAGATGGGAAAAAGCGTGCGACTAGCTGTTTTCCTTCTTTGCAGGGAATTGAATTGCCCCATTCTGTGACATTCTTCAATTCCACTTTTTCTATTATAACGGCATTTTAGACAGATTCAGCACCTGATCATACTTTTTGTGAGCCGAAACTGGCCAGGTAGGATAATGGCTATGGCAGCATTGGCAGGGGAAGTGCTGCTGAGGCCAGGGAATCAGGCCAAAATTCAGGTTTGGAAAGGGGTCAGTCATAGCAATCCACACCAGTGCATGATCAGTGACTGCGTCAACCCTAGCAATGGCTGCAAAACTTAACAAAAAGACTGTACGCTACACACAGCCAGTCATCTCTACCATATGCGGCTGTGATGAATACCAGAGGCATGTTACACCATATAGCTAATCTGCGCCGATATCGAAAGAGATGTCAACGGTATTTTTAACATGGAAGTAGCTTTACATTTCTGTTATATTATTAAATAGATCCCTAAATATAAATAAATTAATTGAAATGTATATAGTAAACATGCTGCTAATTTTGTTTAGTAAAACCACACTCCATCAGCAAATTCCTGGGTATACTTAACAGGTCTGACTTGGGTAGCCACCAGGGTAAATATTGTAAACAGGGTTTTTCAACACAGATCTCAATCTCCTGTTTTGATTATATAACACTTATAATCAGGACAGACCTGGGATCAGTCGACTCTGGAATCACCCATGGTGCAGTGTGTTTGGGGAATAAGTTTCTTTATTCCCATTATTTTGGGCAGAAATGATCTCTTTTTCAATGAAATTATATTACAATACACAATCAATGCTCAGCTACATTTTTCTATTAAAATACTTTATCATGCAGGACTCACTGTTCTCTGAATGGAGTGAGGGAGGTGAGGGTCTCATTTCATATCAGCCAGGGCTGGAAGTGGAGGGTGTAGGCCACATCGTCATTTTCCCCAC
Organism: Platyplectrum ornatum; assembly: GCA_016617825.1. NCBI lineage: Eukaryota > Metazoa > Chordata > Amphibia > Anura > Limnodynastidae > Platyplectrum > Platyplectrum ornatum. The sequence goes on from JABWIB010000336.1 coordinate 34,671, forward strand.
TGATTGAATTGAAAAGATATAAATCTCCATTCACTCATATTATTTTCTTTAATAAAATATCATATTCACCACTTCTAAATCTCCACTTTGATCTCTGATATGACCAGTCTTTCACATCTCACCCACTACCTAACACATCATTATTAGATGTACATGTTTCAGATAATCGTGTAATACACTACCCATGATATATGATGATGCATATCTTAGTCTATCTGTAGAAAACCGCAATGCATACACAAGGAATATAAGCATGTTTAACACAAAACAAACAGATACATAAAGTCCTGCATCATTTTGTGAAATAACATGATCCAAATTTTCCTAATATTATTGGGTCACATTATGTTTCCCATTTTTTAAAATCACAGTAAGGATAATATATCCCTCCATTCATAGCTTTCATTGCTGATACTTTAACATGAATGCATTACTCAATAATAGCATTGAAAATTAATAGTTGTCTACATTATCATGTTGTCATTTAATACATCATTAAATCATTTTTTTGTGGTGGATGATGTTACACAGCATTAGGCACATATTACACACCACATTAGGCCCCCTAGAAATGGGGTTTTGGTTTATTTTTAGTAAGTATGTGTAAGCAAGTGTGAAAGTGTTTCTATATTGAAGCTAGTGTGTAAATGACATATGCCAAGTGTTCAGCACTCAATAATGACGTTGGGAATGACAGGAAGGTACCTTCCCTCTCCCCCCTCCCCACACAGGTGTTCTCACGTAGTCCTGGATCCAGTGCATTATATATTAATATTAGTTTTTTGGGTACTTTGATGGTTTCAAGTCTAAATGCTGTATAGCATGCTGCACATAACATGGATAGCATCCTTCCATTTTTATTTTATTATGTTATATATTTACCAATATTCAAACTGGTTAACAGAAACCTAGTATAATGCATATTTTATTTCATGCTTTTCATATATTCCTGATTTATACTAAATAATAGTTGTTTTTTAATCTCTTTATTTAAAGCATACAAGGTATGTAACTGTAAGAAAGCAAAACTTCTCACAAATGACAGGAGAGGTTGCAGATAGGAGCCAGTATCAGAGGTGAGCTAGGAGTTAGGCAGGGGAGGTGAAGGGGAGACAGAGACTAGGAAGAAGGATGATAAAGAGAGCCAGGAAGGGGCCACAAGACACATGAAATGGGTGAAAATGGAGAAAGACTTAAAGGTTCCAGGCATATGGGAGCCCTGAAATCTATACGACTGTTCCCAAACAGTGTATTCCATAGTTGCAACAAACCACACATGATTGATCAGATCCGAACGTGAAGGGGTTGTAGGGACTTTTCACTTATGGGCAATTTGGAGCGTTGTTATGGCCCAGTTTATCACACCGTCTATCAGTATCCACAACAGGAGCTCACAGAAGGCAATTAGAAAGCGATAAGTCCACTGTGGTCCCCAGAACTGTTAACTCGAGAAGACTGAAGTTGGTCCAGAAAGAGGTAATTCGAGGACATGGCAACTAGATGTGCCAAAATGTCCCAATAGTGCCAGTGTCTCTAGCAGATATTGGAGATCCCAGGGAACATACAGTGTAACTTAACCAGGGTCAAATACCATCTTGTGTAGACCTTAAAAGATGTTCCAACAATAGCCACACTGATAGAACATTTAACAACCCAGATCTCTTCTAGGTCGTCCTCCCAATAAGCCTCATGGAGGTCCATGAGCTCCATTGTCAGAGCTAAAAATGAGCAGTAAAAGTGTCATGAACATCAGGCCTAAACAAAGGTGTTCAAACTGAGTAAACGGTCTGGGAGTGGTAGAGTGACAGTGACGAAATGACAAATCTTGAGATATTGAAAAAAAAAATGGTGACTGCTTTAGTCAATTTGTAATTACATTTTCAGCTGAAAAGTAGATTCCTCAGCACATGGCAATTAACAGGTAACTAATTATGCCATTCTGTAAAATACAGTGCAGAAACAGTAGTTGCACACATTTGCTACAAACCACTATCAAGGCTTTTCTGCTAGGGAGGTCATAACTCTAATCTATTAGAGTTTCAGTGTTGGGTTCCATATCATGGACCTGAAGTAGTAAGATTTTTCTGTAAGTACACACTTTTTACCTGAGATCTGAGCACATTTTCTATTATCGCTCTCCCACCACACTCCTTTAACAGATGATTACACCTACGTAATCTGAACACTACCTTCAGCTCGTCCACACTACCAGTTAAATGATTCTGCCACTCATACAGGATCAGTTTGTTTATTAGATATGAGTCAAGCCATATGCGTAAAATCACCCAAAAAATCTTCTGTAGGCCTTCAAATAGCTTCTGTAGGTCAGCTCTTCAATACACAAAATGCTGGTTGCTCAACTCAGTTTATAGGTTAATCCAGAGCAGAATAATATAATGCAGATTTACACCATATTATAGTGGAGCTTTGCCACATTGTGGCTGAGGAAGAGCTACATTTCTTTTATTACTGCGATTAAAAAGAAGAAACTTTGTGTAAAGATTTGAGACGTGTACCCTTCAAGTCTCAGATTGTTATCTAAAATTGGGCATATAAATTGATTTCTGTTTCCAGACATCTCTAGATATGTTTATTGTCCCTGCAGAACATTTAGAAATATACAGAGTGAAAAGAAGGATGTGAAATGAACGTGCCAGACATATTAATCGCTTCTTGTAAGATGATTGCTATTAGGAAATTTAGCTGGTTGAAAATTATTATTAAAATATTTTGCCAGAAGGCGACTGGAAAGCAGCATTAGGTTTATATGAATAATCAGGTCCATAAAAGTCATGCTATAATCTGTAGTGTTTATAATGAAATACATAATTGTTTATCAAAAGAGTTAGTTGGCCGGTCAAGCATCTGGTAAGATTAACACCTGGAAATGCTGAAGTGTTCTCTTCATGGTAGTCCAGTCTTCTTTAGCAATGGCATGTATTACCACCTTATAAACTGAGGACTCGGTTTGTAAGGTGGACTTCTGTTTTTAATGGTCATGATGTCCTACATGTTATTCTTTGCAATGGAATCTCTTCCATTTATGCATTTATCGGCATAGGCAACATGGAAAATATCATATCGTCACTCTTGACCATTTCTGAGGATAGTGCCTAAGTACTAATAATTTGGCATCCATTTACATCACCCATTTTCTAGACCGAGGTCTGTTGCATGAGAAGCATATTCATAAATGAAATGTATGAATATGCTTCATACATGTAATGATCTTGGATCACTCACTTACCTTTTAAATTAATGTAGGCCAGATTAATTTCAAGGAGGTTGGCATATAGCCTGTGCTGAATGTGACTGATCTCTTGGAGAGATTCCTGGTATCCTGATGAGACATCACAAAAAGAAATAACTATATATATATATATATATATATATATATATATAAACTTGTTAGTACGTAAATCTGTGTGCGTAAATTGGGTGGAGTGAGGAAATTGGGTGTAGTGAGGAAAACTGGATCCGATCATTGGTGATCCCTCTATTTAGCCATGTCTGTTGTCTACACGTTGAGCTACAATAATGACTTAGTTGACAATTATATTTGACATACGAACAAGGATAACATTTTTTTCTTGATTATGTTTGCATAAAATAGGCATATAATGTGGACTGGTTATTGTATTTTGTCGCATTTTGAAACAGCCTTGTGCCTTGTCTTAAAATACAAAGCAAGTAATAAACAGTCTGGTCAAGTAGGTGAATGATCATCCAAAAATTAATGAGACAGAATACAAAAAAATATTGGCCCAAATGTGCTTACTATTGTCTATTGAATATAGATCTAGATTTCCCATAATGGCTCTATGCAAACCAATCTCTAATTATTCAGCAAAGAAACCTTAGAACCTTGTATTCTCTGATTATACATAAAAATGTATGCCCTCTCTGACAAATAATTCAGTTCTTATACGTTTACAGTTATAATGAGTTTATTATGACATAAATCTATACTAAGTTCAAAGTTCATAATGTATCCCTATCCTCCATTTCTATTCTATCTTCTACTGTAACACACACGTTTACATTTGACCATAAAATCTTACTAACATATTGAATAGAGAGTTTACAATCTGATCATCAGTCTGTGGCTATCTAATCCAGTATCTATAAATTTATGTAATTATTATATTAACAAATGCTTACAATTATTGTTTCATTAATCCCAAGAGGACCCAGGACAGTAATTAACATAATGAAATGCTGAACACCTTATTCGTATATGAATATGGTGTCCTTCTACTGCTCTGTAATAGAAGAGATTTCCCCTTTATAGCCACTGCTGTGAGTAAATGTGATAAGCCAAGATATTTGTAATGTGGGTACGTAGTAATGTGATTTTCTATGGCAATATCTACTGCATTAGCTCCTAATGTTATGTATGCCAATCTAATTTAGATTATGACAATTTGTGTCTTCTTTGTCTTGGACAGCTAGAAAGGTCACCTGTCATGTGATATATCTTCTGTCAGTTATTATTATTCATATTGTCCTTGTTGGCTCATTAGGTGCAGAGGCACAAAAATATTCATATATGTTATCTATAGATAGATAGAAATCAGATAGATGGATATATAGACAGACAGACAAATAGAGAGATAGATAAAGACACAGATAGATATGAAATAGATGGATAGATAGATAGATAGATAGATAGATAGATAGATATGAGATAGATAGATAGATAGATAGATAGATAGATAGATAGATAGATATG
>JABWIB010000336.1:39434-78544 GCA_016617825.1 Platyplectrum ornatum
GATAGATAGATAGATAGATAGATAGATAGATAGGAGATAAATATGAAATAGATGGATAAATAGATAGATAGATATGAGATTATGTTATAGTTGTAGTTGCACCAATGACTAGCTGGTTTATTATTCAAATAAAACTAAACTACACTAAAAATGAACGTATTTCTGTATTGTCTGAGGTTTGACCTCATATGTGTGTCTTGTTAATAACAATAAAACTGTTTTATTGCTAACAATAGCAAATAAAATCATAACATGTTAAAACTACCTCCCCCCCTCCCCCCTGCTCCTCTTCTGCTCTCCCCCCTCCTTCCCCCCAACCCCTCCTTTCTCCTCTTTCCTTACCCTTTGTTCTTCCTCCTGTTTCATTCATATTCCTGTTATTCGAATGGCTGAGACCCCCCCCCCCGGTTTCGCCCTCACGGAGATGCACCTTCTACACGATGCACCATTGCGTTTGGATGATTATCACACCTGCTATCCTGGTGAACAGAAGAACTGTTCACACCTTAGCCGGTATCCTCGGCTGCTATTTACGAACTTTCCGAACTACTCATCGTCTCTCATCTCTACCATTTTGTCATTATTGTTCTGTACCCATTTTCATATGCCTCTATTTCCCTTGTTCAATATGTTTGTTACAAAAATTGTACGCATGCTTTCTACATGTTCTTGCACTTGTTCTTTAATAAAAAATATATATAAAAAAAAAAACTAAGTTCTGAAGCATGAAAGAGTTAAAGGCCTGGTAACATATTTGATAAAGTTTATATGTTTTTGACTGTATGGTCGTATATACATTTGGTAATATGTATTATAGACAATCTAAACAATTCTAGCAGAAAACTATTTTCTTCCACTTAAATAATGATAATTATGACCTCCAGCATCAGACCAGCACCTTCTTTTCATTATGCAGCAATCAGATTAGAAATAAGTATCCAACCATTAGAGACAGCACTGTCCTACTGACCTCTGCATATGTGCGGGAATAGACTGTAATTGGGGCTCTTAAACAGCCTGAGGTTGATGGTTATCTCACTTCACCAAAACTTTTATAATAACACAATTTAGGAAAGCAGATTATTTCTCAATAAAGACATGGGGAATACACTTGTGGTCATACAGAGGAGGCTGAAGACTCTCATACAGGGAATTAAAATGTCTAGACACTGTATAAAGAAGATACATGATTGGGCCAATAGTATCGACTGCCCAGACAGACTCATAGGAGTTAGATATGCTCATACTTACTAGGCTTTTTCACCTGTATTGTGTAATGCAGAGTACGCAATAAGTCAATCCATGCATTCTAGAGTTGCACCTTGATATCGTCTTCAGATAATATACTGTGGTCTGCAAAGGAGCAGATTTAAAAGTCCTGCTCACCTATCGTGCGGTATGCTGATGTCTGTTAGAGATGCTGTGGACCTGCAGAAATGGGTTTTTTAGCTCGCTCCCCTGCACACCCGCACTACCGGTTTCCAGAATAATGAGGAATCCCGGCATAGCGGGATGAGAAGTGTAACTCACTATACAATTTTCCCAGCTTCAGGAGCTAGGGAAATCTTTTAAGTGTCTACCTGGCAATGTACAAATGCTTTTATATGTGCTTGATGAATAAAGGATTGTTATGCTATGAAAGCACCCCCTGTTTCTTTTTTTATTGGCTAGATTTCCTGTGGAGCTCAGGTAATTGAAACAGGGAGCTTTAGATGGGAATTTCGTCTTGGTTTATGAAGTAGCTGGATTAGATTAGTTGATCTTCATTTTCTGAATTTTCTACATGAAAATAGATGTGTTCATATTCATTAATCTATACCCTTGTAACTTTGTGTAACTTTTATATTCTGTGTATATGTATGTATTGTAATATGCTTAAAATGCTTGTAATATTGCTTATAGTCAAATATTATTAAGTGATGGATCACAACTGATTAAACAGGTTGTACTCTACTGAAGATTCCCAGAACTATAAAATGTTATTGCAAAACGTGCAGCAAGTGATGGGACTGTATGTGTCTTCCATGAGTAGTGTGAAAGGTTCTCCACACTGTTACCCACCTTGGGTATCTTAAATCTCACTCCTCTGACTGCAGTCCAGTAGAGACACTATCCTGCTGGATGTGAAGTAGATATCTTGCTTTTCATTCATGTTACTGGGTTTTCCATATTGTCTTTGTTGTGGCCAGTATCATATCCTATGAGCTCCCTGGGCTCCTCCATTGCCATCACCAAGTTCTTACCCATCCCAAGTCATCCCAAGGCATGTCTGCTACTGATTTTCTGTTTGATTTGTTTTCCCTGTCCTTGAACCCTTGCCTTTTTCCAATACCCCCCCCCCCCCCTGCACTCCGGATCCAGAAAAAACTGATCAAAATATGCAAGATGAGTGGGGGGCACATTTTGCAGTGCAGGCTGGGGATGGAAGGTGTTTGAGGCCTCTGTGTGGATAAATGCTGCCATCCATGAGAGGGGAGTGCACCACTGCGCTTCAGGATCCGCTCCATTATATTTCCTTTCATTTGTAACAGCCTATATTTCCAAAAGAGGGTGTTTGCTATGATCGCTTATCTAAGCATATCATGATAAATACAACTACATTAAGTTATGCATATACTATAAACAAGACATTGGTATTAAATGCTATTGCTCTTAGTGATTATGAATAAACATGATTAATTGCATTGAACACACATTATTAATAATTATAGAGCACACATCTTATAACTGCAGCACAGTTTATGAATGGAATATACCAGTATGTTGATGAGTGAGATTGCACTTCAATTTGTGCATATCTGTAATATGGAAGCCTCACATTATCACATATTATATATTTACCATTATATATTTACATATTATTATATATTTATTTATTTATCTTTTCTCCAAATTCCATTTTTTGGTGCATTACCTTAGGTTAAATTGAAGCTCGTACTATCTGCCAATGTACACATCAAACCAATATACTAGGTAGAGGACAATAATATCCAACACTAAACTCCTAATACATCTCCTTTGAAATCCAAAACTCATACATACATTTTACCTCCCACTCGTACATGCAAGAGCTTTAATTAAAAACACATTGAGTCATTGCTCAGCTCCCTGCCCTGCATATCCATATACCAGCTGGACATTGGGACACTACATATTTATTTGATGACAGTTTCTTCTCCATTTCGGCATACATTTGCAGAGCTGCTGTAATCGAACTCGCACAATCTCTTTATCTTCAGTAGCTTACATTACAATATCTCCTCCATCCAATCAATGACATGAGAGAGGTGAGAGATGATGTTTCATAGCCCGGGTCTAATAACAGTGTAACAGTAACACTGGTCAGTATCTGTGTGCAACATGCAAAAATAAAGTATTCTCCCTGCATGCAAACACCATCACGACCATCCAGAACCACCCAAATGTATCAGAACAATGCAGCTCCCATTTCATTATTATATTAATAAAATCTTTTTTGAGTTTTGAGTTCCTAAGATGGAAATTCTGTGTACAGACCTTGGGCTGTATCTATATGTAAATAAATAAAAGCTCTGCTGCACAGAAAATCCTTTATATATATATACCCTGAATTCTTTATGGGTTTAGACAAGGAATAATCAGAAGTGAAGACATTTATGGTTGCCACAGCAACAAGCATTAAACATTTGTTAGTGGATTTCTGTTCTAGTCACTTAGCAATGCTAATGTTACTTATTTTTTTGTAACAAGGTAGATATATAATGGAGTTGTAATGGAATATTAGCAGATGAGCTAACAATAATTCAATCAAACCAATGATATTTAAGCTGGATGGATACATTGACATGATTTTCACCCTATGAAATGCTTATCTTTATCTCTACAGAAAACTTTCCACGGTCTAAAGACAAACATTTCCAGAACTATATTGTAGATCGTTCCTTTATGCTTATAGCTGGCAAGCAATCATCAGGGATGTGTCTGCTATCTCTTTCCCTCCCCTCTCTCCGAGTTTATTTTTATTGTTCTATTGTAGTAGTTTCCAATGAGCTTTATAAAGGAAAGAAAGAGGAACCAATCTGATTCTAGCTATTATTTGTCTAGTACATTTTAGAAAATGATAGCGAAAACCTCAGTGTAATAAACAACACTGCAGTATTACCTTTATAGACATTTATATGAATAGGGTCACTCCTTAACTTTCTAGCACAGATTAAGGGTGACCTGGGGCAGTGAATGTCTAAATCAGTTTATTCCGATACCTTGAACATGCATACTACATATGTTCATTCCATTATGTTGAGTATTTCCAATCAGCTAGCAACACAAAAATATTTCTTAAAGTAGCACGAGCAATAAAAATATATGAAATAAACGTTAATCACATATTGAAGACCGGTTATTTGAGGACACAATGACTATTTTATGCATAGCAACAGATAAGCAGCACTTAATAAAACCTTGTGATGTTGTTCTGTCAGGCAGAGGGGTGGTTAATGTCATTGTATTTTCATGTACAGAACACCTAGTTTTCGACATGTATAAGTGTGCAGAAACATCACTTATTTCATTTGACTTGCTGAACTGCTAATTTCACAGTAGGAGAAACACCTTTTCTAGTTTGCTGAGGAGCTTGCGGCCTCTGTGCTGTAATTATGTTAAAGCACCTCTTTTTTATATAATGACTTTAGACTTTGTACTCTACATTCATGCTTGTTCTCTGGAACAATTCAATATGACCACAAACGAGATGTGTTGGCGATGGGCAGGGTGGTCTCACGTCCATTTAATCACTAATTACAAGTAACCAGTTGTACGTTTCATTCAGAAAGACAATTGACAGAAAAGTAATTAGGAAAGGAAATTATTACAAAAAAATCAAACTCAATTAAACCTGAGCCCACACAGTTCAGGTAAATGGTGTTGCATAAAAATGTTATTTTTCTATGAGGAACCCTTCAATACACTGCACATCTGGCAAGAATAATGAAAAGAGATCTCTATACATCCACGGTCTTAAAATGGGAAGTAGGGTTGCCAACATTGTTGAATGGCTTTGAAAGCTACACTTGTCTCTTTAGTAAATTGTGGTATTGCATGTAACAAGATATTATTACTTTTGGAAAACCTAAAACTGGATGTGATTGCTGCACACCCACCGTTTTCTGATATAAATTACCCTTGGGAGGTGTATGACTCAACACCTCATAAGTAATAGCCAGTTGCAAGAGAAAAGTTGGGTTCTGGAGTTAATTCAAAATGTATAAATATATATATATTATATAAAAATATATATTTTATATAATATTTATTAGAGATACATAATATAAAAATAATGGAGGTTAGAGATTTAGCAAAATATTTTATTAAAATATAGAATGCTATATACGGTATATAATTTTTAAATATAGAATTTTATATATAGTTATATATATATATATATATATATATATATATAACTATATATAAAATTCTATATTTAAAAAAAATATTTTGCTAAATGTATTACCTCCATTATATTTTATGCATCTAATAATTTATATTTTTAATTAACTTTTCCGTCAAATAAGTCCATCCGAGATATTAGGTAATTTGTGTAAGATTAACATTGAATCTAATATTGCCATGAAAGCTATGCCAATAAAAATGGCAACATTACTTTAAAATTTCCAAATTTCCAGTAAAGAAAAGTATTTTTCAATATGTTTTGGGCAATCTAGCAAACATAATGGTACATGGTGGCCAAAAGGATCATTATAAGATGCTTTCTGCAGGGCTTTCTGCAAGTAGGTGCATGTCATTATGTCATTTGGCGCATTATTTGGACGATTTTTGTTTGTGGGTCTGGAAGGCTGCAAGTTGGATTTTTCAAAGAAAGAGGTGTGGTAGAATGCAAGGGCATGCGTATAAACTGGAGGGTGGTAGGCTCAGGGGAAATGTGCGAAAGAATTACTTCACTGAAAGGGTAGTTAATAAGTGGAATACGCATGCTTGGGATAAATATATCAAACAAAATAGAGAATAAAATTATGTCAGTTTTAAATACACAACTGGGCAGACTGGATGGGCCATGTGTCTCTTATGTTATTACACTACACTAATACAACAAATATATGGTCACATAGCAGGAATAAGCTTACTTGTATTTGCATAGGAATCGAAAGCTACTTTTATGTGCCCCTGTTGATTACATGTGGCATGAGCCTCAGGATTAGCCTCTGAGTTTGTAGTATCTTTGCTTAAAATTAACATTTATGTAAAGTAATGCACTTACATAATTTACATAATGGCCTGTGTTAATTAGCAAAACGCCAGAACGATGCCTTGTATCTGCAGAAAGATGGTGTCCAGCACCTCATTTTGTTTTACATCCTAGTCCCAAAACACGTGCTGTATATAGTCACTAGTAGGTGGATTTACATAGGGCAATTCCAGTTATTTTCAGAGACTCCAGAACCCAACTCTTCATATACTTTTATCACATGTGATATTTCATGTTTAAGAGTAAAATCTCTGATGCCTCTAACTCTGTCCTATGTTAAATATTTGCCTTATGAAAAGGTCAACAAGAGAAGTGCGTTCAAGAGGATAAAATAAGACATTTCGGAATGTCTAATGCTGTGACCTTTTGAGTGTGCTCAATCGGTGATAAAATAAGGAGGCAAATATTTTCAAGGATGATATTAATGACACAAGGAAGAATTAGTGTTGAGATCCAAATTTACAATAAAACTGCAAAAAAATGTACTTTATATTCTAATATAAGACCTATAATCAGGGGCGTAACTACGTAAGGCTGGGCCCCATAGCAAACCTTTCAACAGGGCCTCTCCCGCCTCCGTGTTTGTCCCGCTAAGGGGACAAACTTTTTTTTCCAATAAGATGCTGCAAGCCGCGGCCAGGGGCGGAGTCGGTGGGTTTGGGGTGGAGTCAGGCGGTTCCGGGGCGGGCTTATTTGTAGTTGGGAGGTATGAGTTAAGGGATCCTGTTCCCAGAAGTCCTCTGACTGTTGAGGAACCTGGATAATCCGGCAAAGGGGTCGGCGCGGGCCCCCTAGGGCTGCAGGCCCCATAGCTGCCGCTATGGCTGCTACAGTGGTAGTTACACCCATGCCTATAATCAATAAATCATCTGCAAGAAGAGCGGAACTCCAGACACCTGTAATTCTTACTGTCCCAGTCTCTACTGTAATCACACTAACTGTCAGTATATTAAGTAATGAAAGGTCATGTGTGTATAAAGTGAAACTGCCTTTTAAAAGGAAGTGAAATCCCCTGACTGAATGACATTACTCTATGTACTCTATGGAGTGACTGGGCAGAAGTGGGATGTATCTGATGCCAGAGAGTGTTTCAGGGCAGAATGCCAGCCAGTCATATGTCTCCCATTTCAACCTGAGATACATCAACTAAAGACATGGCATGGAAGGGATGACCCCCACCAGGGTCGGATTAAAGACCACATGGATCGGGGGCTCAACATTTTCGAGTGCCCATTGCAGTGGGTATGACCAGTGTTGTGCGGTCATCCAACTGTATCTTCCTTTATCACATTTAGTGCATGGCATTGTTGTGCTGCTGTGTAGGTGAGTGGCTGTCTCACATTCATCCGCAAGCATTTCAATGGGAGCCCTGAGGATTGGCTGTATGTGTGGGCCTTTTTTCAGATGGGGGACTGGGGCTATCATCCCATCCGCCCCATTGTTAATCTGGCCCTGACCTCCACATCTGCACCGCTCTTACAGCAGCAGAAAGCAAATAGATATAATGACATTCCTGGTCTGCTGCTATTATTAATGCTTTGCAGCGGCAGGCCAAGCAATATTTGTTTCCATAGTAGCATGAAGGGGGTACGTTTTTGTGAGTGGATGGGAAGTTATGGAGTGGATGGGAAAGTTTATTATTTAGAAATATAGATGAATGTAAGAGAAGAAGAAAGCAAGAGAGGAGGGGCAGTTAATATATTTCACACACAGGGGGCTATTATACTTGGGGTCAGTCCTGATGATTCCAATACCCCATGTTAATTTATGATAACTGTAGTGCATTTAATATAAGCATTGTGGCATGGTGGTCAGTTACTTTACTGAATATTAATTGGCTCTTCTAATATAGGGAATATATCCTTCTCTCTTTTGATAATTAATGATGACCAACTGTGATGACCAATATTGTAGGTGCCTTCTTACTCTGACACTGATATTTAAAATTATGTCCCCCTACTTGGGGCTTAACATGTAAATTTATGGACACTGACTTTATAGATTCCTGCTTTGACAGAGCCCATGGCCTAAATTCACTAAGCAGGGAGATTGAAAAATGCCCATAGCAATCAATCAGATTCAAGCTCTCAGGTTAATTTTACATACTGGAGAATGTGAATGTAAATCTGTTACATTCTATAGGCAACATCCCCATTTTTCAATCTCCCTGCTTAGTAAATTTAGGCCCATGTCTCAATAAAGGGAAAGACAAATAAAGGGCATATTCTTTAATATGTTAACAGGAATATACAGGAAGGTCTTTCTATAGCTCAAAAGAAAAAAATAAATGAAATAAACTTCATATATCCCCCAATATATTTTAAGCATATTCAGAATAGTAGACTGACCAGAAGCTAAACAGACCCCTTGGGAAAATGTGATGACACTGGTACAACTGTCTTCCATGACACGGTCACTGACTTACGCTTTACACATTATTTCCCAGGTAACTTTTTGGTTCTTTGGGATGTATTTTTTTGAAACTCAATATTTTCTCCTTTTAAGCTTTTTATAAACTGGGATGCTGGAAACAGCTGGGAATGATTGCATTAAAAGCCCAGATGAATAGTCATGCGTGAATCTCTAACCCATCTTATTTTCAGAAATCTAGCCATTATCCCACACTGTCTGATTTCCTCTGCTGAATGAGCATATTATAGACGGCTCTGCGCTACCTGCAGATTTCATAACCAAGACGCTCTGCCATCTGGTCTAGACAAAAAAAGAAAAACTTTTGCAGAAATACACGTTGTACTGTTTGGTTTGAGTGTTTTGCAGAATTAACATAACGCTGAGGCACAGTTAATTAAAGGCAGGGATGTTTCTGAAGGATATACAGTATGCTATGTACAATAGGTATAATATAAAATGACAGTGGAACGGCTCATGTTGTTATTGTATTACTTGAAGTGGAATTTTTAAGTGGGGGTATAGCCCTAAGCCCCGCCCCATTATATAAGCCCCACCCCTTCATGCCCACAGTTTTTAGATAAATGTTCACTTGATCCATTTACACCAAAACAAAACCTGGGTCTATGTGCATAAACTTGGGGTTTTTTTGTCGGTGGAAATGGCGTATTATACCCCTTTTCCACTGACAAAAAAACCTGACACTTGGTGGAAAAGGGGTCATTTTATTTTTGACCTGGGTAAATTCCAGGTAAGTAGAATTTACCCGGCTTTTTGGTGGAAAAGGGCCATTAGACTATCCTGCCTTCAACACTCCCAGGTCACTAATTGCTGGATTTCTAATTTAGAATTCCCTATTGAACCTTGCTCTTCTCAGTCTCAAGGTAGAGATCACACAACATCGCTCTCAGGTGTTGCCAGTATAAAGCACTAATGACTCACGTAGGGAATTTCCCGCCAGCCACTTTATAAACCTGATGGTATATTTCTCCAATGTCTAAATAGATGGTTTTGCTCCAAGAACTAGACTTCCAAGTATTGTTTGCTTCCACTGTTCAATGTTTGGTCTCCTTAACAATAGAACATCCATATTCGCATTTCCATCCTTATACCAACTACCTAATATACTCGAGTATAAGCCGACCCGAATATAAGCCGAGGTGTCTAATTTCACCTAAAAAACTGGGATAACTCATTGACATCATACTGGACAATGACTCGAGTATATGCAGAGGGATGTATTTTCAGCACAAAAAATGTGCATAAAAACTAGGCTTATACTCGAGTATATAAGTAAGTACTCTGTTGCTTTCATGGTAAAACCAACTACACAGGATTGTGACCTGGGTCCTTAACCCCATTCAGGCATCTCTGGTGAACACTAGTTAGGGTTTTAGACACCATGGCCTATATTTACTAAGTGACTGGAATGGAAAAGTGGAGATGTTGCCCATAGCAACCAATCAGATTCTTGATGAGGGTAAAAACTATGGGCAACATCTCCACTTTTCCATTCCCGCCATTTAGTAATTATTTGCAAATTTTGTTGTGCCAATGGCACTAGTTTGCATTTACGATCAATGCGCATGACGGTACTCTTACACTGTACGCTTGATCTATGGTGCCAGCTCCTTTAAATGAGTAGATTGAATTGTCACGAATCTGGAAGGTTCTGTCACAGTGGGCCAGATTTAGGTATTTAGACACTGATGACTTAAGCTGGCCATACACTATGTAATAAATTGTTCCAATCGACCAGATTTAGGGGCCGATTCAATCCCGCGCGAAGACGGGAAAAAACGCGAAGTGCGCTTTTTCCCGTCTATTACGGGACTGAAACATTGCGTAAGGCAGAAATCTTCGCGCGAAGAGGGATTGAATCGGTCCCTTAGTCAAGAGTGGGCAGAACCATGTTGAATTGCTGGGGAGTTAAATTTCATTAGTTGCAAACAGTATTACAGTTGAGAGATGATATTTCTAGCACAAGTGTAATAACAGTGTAACAGTAACACTGGTCAGTATCTGTGTGCAACATGCAACAATAAAGTATTCTCCCTGCATGCACACACATTCATTTTACCCCCCCCCCCCCGCAATTCATCATGGTTTTACCCATTCCAGGACCAGATTAACAATGGGGCGGATGGGACTATAGTCCCAGGCCTCCATCTGAAAATAGGCCCACACATGCAGCCAATCTTCAGGCCTCCCACTGAAATGCATGAGGATGAATGTGAGATATGCACTCTTTTGCGCAGCAGCACAACAGGTCTATGTGTGATAAAGGATGATGAAGTGTAATGAATAAATGGGCACACATATAATTTATCATCTCACACATTACTGATCATACCCACTGCAATGGTCCATGAAAATCTTCAGCCCCAGGTCCATGTTGTTTTTAATCCGGCCCTGACCCATTCTTGACTAAAGCTGGTCGATTGGAAAAATTTATTCCATAGTGTATGGACTTGTACGCACTTAAGTCATGAGTGCCTAAAGATCTGAATCTGGCCCAGTGACTCTAAAGCTCTGTACGCTGTGTAATTCGGGAGACACCCTTTCTAGATGAACACCCTATGTCACGCAGGAATTCAGTGACATTTTATTGCTCTGGATTTTATGGAATTTCTTATGAACCATAAATCTCAGTGGAGCCAATTAAAGTGTTTTGCAGGAAG
The DNA here is from genome assembly GCA_016617825.1 of Platyplectrum ornatum. Lineage (NCBI taxonomy): Eukaryota > Metazoa > Chordata > Amphibia > Anura > Limnodynastidae > Platyplectrum > Platyplectrum ornatum. The sequence goes on from JABWIB010000336.1 coordinate 50,766, forward strand.
TGTAGGGCACGAATGAGCAGTTCCATTTATTTTTCAAACACATTAAATTAATTCATTAATATTTTTACATTTTTTGTAGAATTATTTCATTCTAAGAAAGGATGCACTCAGAAAACTCTTTTAAATCTAAAAATATTTTGCATGTACAGTTTTGTTCCTGCAAGATCTGTATGTAAGTTGTTTCTGGCCTGCTATATTTGATAAAAGTTCTTACAGAGCACAATATAAAGACTTTATGAACATATAATACTGAATACATCATTATTTATTGCACCTATATTAGTAGAAACACTAGGGCCTAAATTATCTAAACAAGGGGACTGAAAAGTGGGTATGTCTCCCATAGCAACGAATCAGATTTCAGCTCTCAGTTTCATTTTTACACACTGGAGAATGTAAGCTTCAATCTGATTGGTTTCTATGGGCAACATCACCACCTTTCAATCTCCCTGCTTAGTAAATTTAGACCTAGGTTGTTAGGGTACAGACAATAAATAAGACCCCAAGCAAATTATTGTTGTTGCTTTGGCTTTGGTAAAAGTCAGCTAAGAGTTCTTAGGATTGAAAGGCAGGCTCCATTTAGCGCGAGTGTATTAAAGCTGGGTGTAACAGCAAAATAAATGCATAACTCCCAACTTACCGCTTTCGGGGGCGGAGTCTGGCGGGAAGGGGTGGGTGGGGCTGGGGCTTATGTGTCCCGCGTTCCGACCCCGTTAAGTTGGGAGGTATGTAAATGTTCAATCTGGAATACTATGCTACTATAGTTATGACAAGACAATATTTAGCATAAAGAATGATTAGGGAAATTATATTTTCTTGCCTCCATACTTTCCCTGCGTACAAAATTAGTTTTATTCATTAGCTCTCAGGTTCACAATTGCATTTTTTTGTGCATTTACTCTGAGTCCCTAATCTGTCACATCCTGAGCAACTGAAGCAGCAAGAGGTGACACTGAGAGACACCTAAATACTTTGGATCTAACCCGGGGGGCACCTCAACATTTATCTTAATTCCCTCCAGACGAATTTCTTTCTGTTTCTCTTTGCTTCCTCCTTCTCTTGGTTCCCTCCAGACAAATTTATAAAAAACAAAAGAGCAAAAAAAGGAAACCTTGTGCAGCCCCGGATATATATAAAATCACATTCGTGTTCAGGTACTCACAAGAAAGGACTTGTAAGAAGGCATATAAAGAATCTCAAACTCAATTTCGAATCCCTTCTCCACTTTTCAGCTTTCATGCGCTCCTCCAGGGGTCTCTGGCGTCCTCTCCTTGTTCCTCCTTCTCTCCACTAGGTCCGTATTCCTTTTTAGTGTCTCCAACACATGTAGGGAAGAACAAACATCCAACGGACGCAACCTCGTCTAAAAGAGTAACTATAAATGGGGATAATAGATGAAAAAATTCATACTCACAAAACCCCTCTCTTGGGGTGTTGCCAAAAGAATCCACAACTCGTTTCCAAAGGTCTCCTCTGCTGCAATCACCAGTAGTTCTCCTCTTAAATGTCTTTTGAATGCTCCATATAACTTATCCTTCAATCATAGCTCAAACTCCTCAATATAAGGGCAGATAGAGCCTCTCTCTAGGGCAAGGAATACTCCCCTCTCACATATAGCAAAAAAAGTGCCAACACATTTTATTAATCCATAGAATTTACAGCCAAGAAAAATACATAATAAAATCAACCATAAAAAAGGCTAAAAACTACAAACTAAAAAAACAGTGGTATGCTTACTTTGCTTCCGCTAGATGCTACTGACTGCTCTAGATGTTAAAACTTGGGCCCAATGAGCATCAGAGTATAAGATGGAACTTTTAGCGGTGCAGATCCAAGCTCCCAGCAACAACACTGATCCCCTCTCACCAAGCCATGCCCCCATACTGACGCTGTCATGGCAAAACTGTTATGTGCTTTAACTGCTGGGCAGACGGAACAGTGGAACAGTCTCCCCAAAGCAGGACACTTGGGAGGTAAGTAATATGGAGCGGAACAGATCATGTAATAATGTATATGATTTCTGCTGTCCCACTAGGATAGAAAACACCTGTAAGAGTACATGTGAAACCATGAAAATGAGCACTTGAATATAAACATCCCACTTTTCTCCCTGCAATCTCCCTTCTTAGTAAATTTAGGCCCAATCTGTAGTCCCAATAATAGCAAATCTAATTTCAAGTCACCACAGACATGCCACCATTCTTTTGGGTCTCTATCCCTTGTACCCAATTCATGGGTTATTAACCCTAACAATAGGTATTTACCTTAAGATCCATGCATCGCTCTGTGGAAGGGTGTTATATGGAGAAGACATGTATGGAAGGTCCTCAGTCCAGCCCCTGGACAATTTATATGCTTCTCACATCCATCAGGGCTAAATTTGCACCCATGCCTCATATATGGAAAAGTGACTGTAAAGTTCTGGTAAATGCTGCATATGTATATCGCCTGGGTTTATTACATCAGGATCAGGCATGTTGTCTTTTTTCACAAAGAAGGAGAAGGAGATATAAGAAATATAGGAAAAGGGGGCAAGAATCACGACTATTAATTCAGTTCTTCTAGCATGTATTGCTTATTTGTCTGTATATAAATGTATTATTCTGAATATTTTGTTTGTCTTGTGTGGTGCGGGATCAGCTTGGAAATGAGCTTGTTTAATGGTGCGTGCCATGATAAATAATGACAGAAAATTGATTGATGTTCAGTTGCATCATATTCCATTGCAAATCTCTGGATTCTGGATAGATAGACACCCACTTTCTGCTTTTAATTTATATACTTACATTAAATTATATGTAAGGGACTAACTTTGTCGCTGCCTTCAATATGTAGAATTCATTTAACATTCTATGTGTACTTGGATATTTCAGATGACACATTTTTGTTCCTGTACAACTTTTTTCTGTTCTTCCTTATTTTTTCTATAATGCATTTTACTTTGCAAAGCAGTTACACTAAAGCATACTATTGTGTACACACTCACTGCAGTACAGAGAGAGGCTCATTGCTTCTAGCAATTGATTCAACAGCCAGTGAAAACCAACATTGCAGTTTATTCCGATTTCTATGGTCCATTCTTGTAAACAGGCCCAATACATTTCAATTTGGTATCTACTTATTGAACCCAACTCTGCCGAATGATGTACGGAAATACGCACTGCTCTCCCACCTATACACAAAGACACCCAGAGTCTGTGCATCCAACTAGTCTGCCCAGTTGTGTATTTAAAAATATACTGACATTATTTTATTCTCAGTTTTGTTTCAAACTCAGTATACCCTTAAAATTATGCCAAGTGTTCTTAAACTGTTCTGTTGTTTAGGCGAGGTTGCCACCGGTGGCCAGATGTGGTGTTATACCTAGTGGTTCTCCTCGGAGCTCTCCTTTGCCCCTATGCTGATCTGCTGATCTCACTTTGTGAAGAGAGGTTACTACCTCAAATATATTTACTTCCAACCCGTATTAATGTCAGACTGAAGTAATCTGAACAAGTCTGCTTCCATATAATTCTACTACAGTCTCACTGCCAGACAATATCCTATAATTGCGCCAATCTCTCAGACACTGCATTGTACGGCCCTATGAGTACTGCAGGGCCGGATTGGGGCTTTTTCGAGGGCCCTTTGCAGTGGTTATGACCAGTGTTGTGTGGGTTAGTAAAATATATATGGGCCCATTCATTGCACTTAATTAAACTGTATCCCCCTTTTATCACACTTGTGCTGCTGTGCATGTCTTACATTTACCCTCATGCATTTTAATGGGAGGCCTGGAAGTTTGACTGTATGTGTAGGCCTTTTTTCAGATGGAGGCCTGGAGCACTGTTACCCAGTTTAACAAGATGGTGGAGGAGTCTCCACATAACAAGATGGCGGAGGAGTCTCCACAAAACAATCTAGCAGTTAAGGGCAGTCTCTCATAAGTCTCCAACCACTCTCCTCTCCCTTAGCTAGTGATAGTGTACTTTAGTGTCTGTCCCTGTTCGAACCCGGTAACCTGATCTTCTGCGCTCCGACACCAGAATCTCTCTCTCCAGAATCTCATTGAAGTATGATCAATGTTAATCAGAATACAATGCGTAGCTTCTTTCTGTAGACAATGATAATTAAAACATATCCTAATGATTATGCATTTCATACATTATTTTATATTTTATTTGTAGGATTTTTGAAGTTATACATTTTATTGTACATTTTGCATACAAGTTTTCTAATTCAAGAATTCAATGTTACTGAACTCATATAACATGTACCAGTCTAGCCTTATGTTCTTTGTGATACCATGAACAAGCTGCTATAGCTGTACAAAGATTATAAATAAATGTCTGTACTGACCTCTAGATAGCATATAATCTCCGAGCTGCCATGACAATCAGACCTATGACATCCCCAAATTACATGCAGTGAAATGGTAGAAGGCTCTAAAATGGTTTTCTGCCTCCCGCTGGTAACATCAGAACCTGAATTTATAGAGAATGGCGTTCCTAGGATGACTAGCCTGCCAGGATACTGTTTTTATAACATTTCCTTTGGTTTACTAACTAGAGAAAATCGCAAAGAGATGAAGAACCCACAGTAATACATGTATGTGTGCCACTCTGATATATCCATTTCTACAGTGGCAATTTGGAAGTGGCAGGATGGAAATTTCAACAGAACCCCCTAAGGCCCAAAAGCTTCAGTGAATTACATTTCTATAATTGAGGTTTTTAACATCATAGTAAAATCCAAGCACATGAATTATGTATCATCATCACTAGTATGTCTCAGACATTAATACATCTATGTATATATGTAACCATCAAGTTCTGTCTCTAATCGCCAAAGGTCAGATCTTACTTTCCATACACAGAAATAAGTCTTCATAATACATGTTCAATGTGTGTATGATATTACAGTTGTAAAAGTAATGATACATAGTTATTCAGACACATCGCCTTGCCATTAGTGGGAGAGAATATATAAAAATAGATGACCCTTATTAAGGAGAAATATCACTTAGAATCAAGCTCCCTGAAATAGGTACAGTATTTTATAAAAAGTGCTGGAATGGTTCATAGGATTAACCTAAAAAGCGATAAGGACTTTATATTATATGAAAACAGATTATTATAAATATATATATACAACATATAAAAAGCACAATAAAGTGTGTCTCTGCATGTGAGTGACAAGAGAGGACAGAAGAATCAGAGGAGAGAAGAAAGTGGACAAGTAGATGGGTTACGACAGATATGGGGGAACAGGAAACGTCCAGGCTCTGGGAGCTGTGTATCCATTAAGACTTATTTACATTCGGCAGAGCACTCCTAAATTCAGCTTGTAACTTCTCATTGTGCTTCCCCGATTCTTCCCTCAACAGATAATTGTTACATATATAATACATGTTCAGAACTCTACCTTAAGTTTTACACACGCTGGGCACCAGGCCTAAAACTGTATGCATGCAGTACAAGTCGCAACCCACGCATACCATCAGTGTTCTGACCTAATGCTTCTATCTGTAAATAATTTGACAACCACTGACAGCTTAGCTCTGTCCATGGCCCGCAGTTCAGACTCAATGGGGTATATTTACCAAGCGGTGAGATTGCTGTGTAATTGGAAAGTGGGGATCATATTGAAGCTCTCAGTTTCATTTTACATACTGGAGAATGTGAACTCAAATCTGATTGGTTGCTATAGGCAACATCCCCACTCTTTAATCTCACTGCAATCTCACCGCTTAGTAAATATACACCAATATGTTCTGTTTGCCACTAATCACCATTCATTTATATTTGTAAAATACAGATTTCAGCTACTTTACAAATGATGCTTGATGCATGTTCAGACAATGCAGGAGAAGGTGCCCAGACCTTATATATATATATATATATATATATATATATATATATATATATATCCAGATCCAAGAAAAGATATGCAGTAATACAGACAAAGCACTTCAGCACAAATCAATGTATATTGAGACAGACCTATATTTCTACCCTTTCACTAAATAGTTAAACTAGTAGAGAATGTTACAAAGTCTGATAATTATCATTTTAGGTAACACAAGGTCCAGTAAATGTGCTCACGAGGAAGGAACACGGCGGCCTGGTAATCTCATTTGGAGCATTAGACGCATGATTATTATTGTTTGTATAAATATTTTATTTTGCTTTCATGTGTTCATAGTGTGATGTGCAATCTCATTACACGATTATTTATGGTGTTTTTATTTTCCCGTACGCATTCTCCGTCGCCATGACCTTTCAGGCTCAGTAGACTTTTGCAGTTTTTAATTGGCTGAACATTTTTCCTTTATAATAATTTTGTAAGAAATGCTTAATTATTTGTGTGATAATGTGCGCTGTGATCCCATAGCGTGATGTGATTTGCTTCAGATGCTTCTCCATCGTTTTAATCAGGGACACGAGAAGAGAAATTTAAGCCAAATAGCAGTCGTCTGAATGGGGAAGCACGCCATGTCGCTGCTACACATACCATACATGCACCATTGCTTTCAATGATTCTTCAGGGTGCATGAAGCTATTCTTATTACACATGAAACATGTGATTGTCACTTGAGAAATAGGTTTTCTACCAGAGCCACTGGTGCGTATCTGATTAATATGTGTTCACATAGGGCCTAAATTTACTAAGCAGGGAGATTGGGGCCCATAGCAACCAATCAGATTCAAGCTCTCATTTTACATACTGGAGAATGAGAGCTTGAATCTGATTGGTTGCTATGGTCAATATCCCCAATTTTCAATCTCCCTGCAATCTTCCTGCTTAGTAAATTTAAGCCCAGGTTGTCCTATTCACACTGCTGGCTACCAGTGTTGGATCCAGAAACAACCCTGCAAAAATCCCTGCTTCAATTCCCGGGTCTGTAGACACAGGTATTTTCTGGCGCCCTGTTCACACTGAGCCATGACCCGGAATGTCCGAGCAGAACCCGGCAATAACCCAGGTTTTTTGCCCGTTGTGAACAGGGTATAACTAAGCATTACAAGTGTACTGAGATTTCTGTGTACATGATCTCTATGATTTTATATAAAGCATGTTATCCCCTTTGCACCAGAGCGGAGGTCTGTTAATCCGCAGTGCCTCTGAATGGCATTACCAGTGCCAATGAACAGGCTTCCACGGCGTACTGTCTAATATCAGCCATTTCTGTTTGTAAGGGAAATAACGCAGTTGGTTACCATGTTTGTGATAGTGTAACCTTGAAAGTAATGGTGACAATGGAATTCACAAGGAGACAATACTGCAACATAATTAAATAGTCATTATAAAAATAATAGCGATTTAGTCTTATTAATAGCTGATACTGCGAGTCTGTACATCTCTGATCTCTATGTAATGAATGAACTTGCAGATCCTTTTTATGCAAGTATCGTCCAATTATTACACTTATTAATTCAAGCAATGAATACAGTACAGTATTTTTCCCTTAGTCATAATTCATGTGTTTAAAGATCATAGTTCAAGGATTGAAATATTTTTATAAGAAGAATCAATTGAGAGAAAGTGCTTTATATAAGCCTGTCAGTGTCAGCGTGACCTGCCTGTGTGTCCCTTTACTCTCTCTTTGTGGACGGTACTTATCTCTATCACCTACCCTGGTTAACAGGGTATCTAGTGAATTTCCATATATTTCAGTTCATGTTTTGCTATGTAAAAAAGCCAAGCCACATTTTGCACTGTCGATCTGTGCAGTGCCATCCTTTCCCGCATTGTCCATGTGGTTTTACCCAACCATAGCAGATTACGTGGACATTTCTTTATTTATATAACATGGATATTGTGCAGGATAACACATGCCTAACTGTATATGGTTTCTGTGTATGCGTGCAAGGTTTTCCCCGGGAATCAAGCTTACAACCTTAGCACTGTGAGGCACCAGTTCTACTTGCTGTGTCTGGTCTTTATGGGTTGTAGTTAGGGTATCTTGACATGATATCTCACCTATCACTTTTCAGTGTTGCCAGTGGCTTTCCCCTCTGATTAAATCTGGATATCATGTTTGGATATCATGTATCTCTGCTCTTGCTAAATCTCTATTGATCCATTTCACTCTGGTTCATTGTTATAATGGTAGTCACAGTAGTGCCGCAGGGCGATGGTTCGTGTCATGTAGTAAAGTTTTTCGGTCCATGTTGGTATGGTACGCCAAGGTGTTTTCAATTAAATTTCAACCAGATGATGAATCTATGAATCTGCTTCATAGGTATATTTATTTATTGGATTTATCATTCATTCATCGTTATTTTAAATGTATCCAAATTGCCCTGCCAGAATAAGATGATGTTGTCGATATACCTTTGATAAAGGTAGATTCTGTTATTACAAGGAAGATTTTACAGGAATAGTTGCTAATCTATTAAGAACAAATGATTATGCATTTGCCTAATTGTGGAGACACTTTGACCCATGGCTCACTTGGAAATATAATCAACCATCAAAAAGGAAAAATTGGAGGTTAATGTTCATCCTGTAATTATTAAACTGTATGAGTCTGAGCCTGGTTATTGTTTAGTTACTGTATATTTAGTTTTATATATATATATATTATCTTAGGCAAATTTATCCCTTCATTATTTGGTAATATATATAAATATATATATAGCAAACTCTATACCAAAGCCGCACCAGCCACCTATGTCAACTACTGCTGGGTGCAATAAATTATCTTAGGCAAATTTATCCCTTCATTATTTGGTAATATATATATATATTTATATATATATAAATCCTCCTCTGGGATGGCATTTCGTTTTCATATGGTTACTGCTCCGGTGCTCTGCAGCCAGGTTCACCCCCTGCATAGACATATGTTCTTTCCCGCGGAACTCGTAGTCTTTATAGTGTCAACTCTGGTTTTTCCAACGTTTCAGTTCATTTTTATTGAACTTTCTTAAGGGCATTAATGTATTGGAACATCTGTTTGATCACTGATGTCTTTTGTTTGCGTTTCTCGCGTTTTGGGGGTCTTATATGTGGCAATACACGGGTCAATCGTGGGTTTTGGGTAAAAATCTGCCCTTGAATGAGCATGTTACTATTTTTGTTATTATTTTTAGTTTTTTTTTTAACCAATGCAAATGTTTAAAGTGTTCAGTTTATTGTCAACAAAAAATGAAAATTGTCTGGCAGTATAAATCCCAGATATTTGTCATTTCTGGCCGGGAACTCTGCATTCCATAAGAGTAATCACATAAGCCAATACCAATACATGTTATTCTTCAGCATGTAAAGTTTCCCCCACTGTTAGAAAAGATACACGTGACAAGGAATTTATCAGCAGAAGTTATTGATTTGATCCAATAAATATTTAATTGTCAGATTTGTTATAGATATCTATAAAATAGCTTTCAGCGTGTGTAATCAGTAAAGTCAGGGGGAAAAAATCAATGATTCAGAGCATAACTTTGACCAAATTACTTTTTGTATGCAAGCTCAATTGATCATTTTAATAAAATAGCATAAAATATGCAAACCATGAGTGCAGTAAAGCCAGACGGGTGCTGTAGGCAATTTCCATATTTGTTAAATTCAAAGCATTGATTTTAGAAGGGTAATATCCTTTCGTTCACTTTGTCTTCTTTTATTCTTTTCTATAACACAGTGTTTTATTAAGACGCAGCTCCTCCAGTTTAATAAAATGACATTTTCTCTGTAACAGAGACCATTCAGATCTGAGTATAAAAGACTCGGCAATGCTGAAGGGGCAACGGGGAACAAGAGAAGTCATGTAACAGGGAGTAGTAAAAATGCAAGGAGTGATGTGAAAATAGAATAGGTCTGGCTTGTGTCTTGCTTGGGTTTATTTCATCTCTCTGAATGCAGTGTCTGCTACTGCAGCAAAGTGTGATACTCTCCACCATCATCACCATTGCTGCCGATGGAACTGTTCTAGCAGCCAATAAAACACTTTCATAGAAAATAAATCAGTGCGATTATCATCTATTCCTATGGAAGAGATTGCCCTAGCATGTCATTGTCACTCCAGGCATAGGGGTATAGATTTTTCTTTATATGTCATTTCTTACCTTCACTTCTGGCATCAAGTAAAGAGGCAGTGCTGGAGAATAATTATGACAATATGTCTGTTGTGTTTTATGATGGCCAAACTCTTTGCAATAACCTACAAGGTAGGTGTATGATGTAAGAGTTTGCCTAATTTCTCTATATTCCTATTATCTTCCACACAGAGATAGAAAGACATTCCAATTTTTCCAGCAATGTGTAGCCACCATTTAACATCTCTGGCTTTTAAACTGTATTGTTGAAAACCAAAGACATTGCAAATTGAGTGGCTGGTTTAAATAGTTTCTTTAATCTATAACACTAATCAGTGGTCGAAGTGGAAATTCAGAAGTGGGGGTATGTAACAGTATGCAAACACAGGATATAATAGAAGTCAATGGAGATTTGAAGTTTTTCACATTTTTTCATCTATGGGAGAAGTGCCGGTATGGCATACCCCCGTATACACCCCCCACTTCGATCCCTGACACTAATAAAATGTAAGTTGATGGGCCACCCAGACATGTGTTACTGATTGTTGGAATTGTAAAGCGCTATGTAATCTGATGGCGCTATATAAAAACCAGTTAATAAATAAATAATTGATCATTCGCTATATGTAAATATGACACAAGGTGGCGATATACTGTACAAGAGAGAGGAGGAGGCTGATACAGTTATAGCTGGGAATAGGAAAAGGAGGTAAGATACAGTCCCAACATTTGACATCAATAAATGTCAAAGCATCCTAAAATCTATCCAGCTACCCATCTGATAAGTCCTAGCTTTAGACCTTTAAAAATGTATAGTATTTTTGTAGTGTCCTGCTTCTGTGTTCATGGACATTAGGTGAGGATGCAGTGTCATACTATGTAAGCTCTCACAAGCAGGGACCCCCCCACCCTGATGTTCTCTACCTTAACCTGCCCCCACCCCCTCTCAAGTGTAATATATCCCTTTTCTCTCTGTTATTACTCTGTACCTTTGTGCTATGTATGTATTCCATCTATGTTACTATATTCTATGGCATTGTACCCCCACACCACACTATATATATTGTATTGTGTTGGATACAGCCCAGCTGCCTACATACTGTACATTGTAAAGGTAAAATAATGTGGTCATAATATTATGGCTGGAGAAAGTGTGTACATGGCAGGCAAAGGCAGCACAACACGTAGCACTATTAAACCCAGCAGGCAGACTAATACATACGACTCCCATGCAACTTACAATATACGATACAATACGTTTTATAAAATGTACATGACAAGACCATGTACAATGAATGGACCATGTGTTAAGGATGTGTATGTTGTATATCTTATGTCTTTTTTTAATTCAGTAATTTTTTTTTAGAGTTTTAAGTATGATACAAAATGATACAAAAAAGAAAAATACAAAAAACAATGCGGTGAGAACTATCACAGATAACATCACCCACAATACAACCCAAAGACAAAAAACATGAGTGTGAAGGCTATAGGGGAGAACCCCATGGAGAACCAAGGAGTAGACACATCAGGGAAGTTCTGAGGACCTGAGGGCTATAGGGTAATGTACATGAGAGCGATTAGGAGTCTTCAGCTGAGGAGAGGCTGAATGGGGAGTCACACCACCTACCCCAGAGTTTGTGGAATTTAGAGACGGTTTGCCTCTGAGTATACAGAAATTTCTCACGACGTATAGTATCATTGACTAATGCTATCCAGTGGGGGAGTTCTGGAGGTTCTGGTGCCATCCTGGACCGAGCAATGAGGACTTTAGCCAACACACACCATGCTGAACTCATACTTGCCATTTCTGTGTCTAATTCAGTTTCAGAAATGTTGCAGCCAACATTATTGTTGAATTTGTAGTGTGCGAGTGTTGCCATAGTAACAACTAACCTTCTACACAGCAATCGTCTGTGCGCATGCTGGTCATATGCACATGCTCCACCCTAGTCTATTGTCTATGAGAGTCGCACATTGGATGCTGTATGCAGCAGATATCATTTGCTCAAATTTACTTTCATTTACATTTTGGTTTGAATTTTCCTTTCATTTGAATCCAATCTGAAGTTTGCGAAGAATAATATAACAAAACAAGATAATAAAAATGTAAGTTACAGTAATAATTGTGGTGTTTTATTAACGTTTGAGTAGTTATTTAGCATAACGATTTCCCAGTAGGTTTCTGTAATGCCTTTGCTCATACATAATGTAAGAGGGTCATTCAATTTAGCCTTTAGAATAAGTCACATTGGGGTAATGTATGAGAACTATGAGAAGGTCATTAATTTATCTTAGTTCTATTAGGTTATTCTTAAATATAAGTAAATAAGTAAAGACATTTTTCAACGCCCCACCCCCCCTTCCGCATCAAAAAGGTTGAGAAAGGCTGCCTTAGGAAAATGTACAGTATATGTGATTATTTTTGTTATTGGATTTCTCACTTGTCCCTTCTTTTCATATGTGCCCCTAAAATAGAAGCAAAATTTAGCTGTTAAATGTAACATTGCACATGATATGTTTGAGATTATTCCTGTACTAGCTTGCTATTTATGTAATGGAAAAGAAAGGACGCAAATTATCTGAGCATCTCCAACCATTCTGCATCTATTTAAATATCTCATTCTTTCTCATTTATCAAACATCAGGACCTAAATTTACTAAACCACCGGATTGGAAAAGTGGGAAGTTGCCCATCGCAACCAATGCTGGATGCGGACCAACTGATCATTGTATTTACAAACCCTTGGAGCATGCGATCTTCCTATCTTCCTACCAGCAGTGCTCACTCTAATCTCTGGCAACTACATTCTTTGTGCTTCCATATCCTTTCCCTCCCATCATTAGGAGCTCCAGGGAACACTTGCCCATGGTTAAGGTGTATAGTCCATCAATCATTGGGACCAACCATTGACACACAGACACTCCCATCATGTGCACAGACTTCAAATCAGGCAACTTTAATCTATACTACCACAAAAGCCATTTTCTGCTACCAGATTGAAGAACCAATGCAATTTCCGCATTCAGAACTCGTTCCGCCAGATCCATTATTCTGTAATGGAGTGCTTTATGGGGTGACTAGCCTAACATGAATGTGGGAGCTGGAAAGGCATGGTATCTCCCAATGTTTAAGTGAGAATGTTTAGGACTTGTTAAGCTAGGGGTCAGTTCTCATAACATTTGGATGAGGGAAAGTTAGGATCATATGAGGCATCATTGATTTATTTTACCCCACTACAGAGCACAACGGTAGCAAAGACCTTTTATCTGGTCCATAAACATTTCGTTTCTACGATGACACAGGAGAAAATAGTTTTAAATGACCATAATAAATAAAATAAATGTAATATATAGAACCAAATGATAAAAATACTAGTAGTAATATTTTATTAGAATTCCGCTCTCTATCTCACTTGATGATCCAGAGGAGGCAGCTTCTGATCTCTTCTGATGGGCATTGTGGACACATGATTTTTTGTTGCTGACTTAAGGCTCAGTAAATGAAGATGTTGCTGCTGATTGTCCAGGAACTCAGGTTTCTACCACAAAGCAATTATTTATTTACATTGTCAGGGAACATTTAGAGTTGAGGAAAGACCAAGTGAGGCAGCATCAGTCAGGAAGGTCACCCCCACCTCAGACACTGATACCATGGAAGATTGATGAAGCGCTAGAATTGATCCATTACATGAACTCTTGTGCTACAATGGCTTCAATATTCCGGCATGATATTTATTTACCATTTGGACTATTAATTTGCAGATAATTAGTAAAAGGTCAGAGAAAAGAAGACACAGATGTGACAGCACTGTGCAAAAGACAACACAAAATATCAAAGAGATCCTCTGTTCCAAAGATTTATGCAAAATGTGTAGAGCTTGAATCCAGTACTATAAAGCATCTTCTTTTTTTCTTGTATCCAGAAGGTAATACACAATGGAGCAATCTGAAACACACACATTGGGTAACAGAATTTTTTTTTATCAGTGGCCATGTGTAGTAGCAGTAGTAGCATAAAAAAATAAAAAAACACAATTTTTACACACATAAAAATGTATTGAAAATAAAATCCACATTTTCTTAGAAGGCAAAGACCCCACGGAAGGGTCTAATGAGGAGGATGCTAAGGTCTGGAGCTTGACACTATTTATTGGTAATATATTTGTTACTGTTGTAAGTAATAAAAATAAGTATACATATAAAAAATTTATATCAATTACAATGGAAAAATAGATTCATGCATATAAAATTATACAGTGTGTATCAGAATGTTATATTATCAAGTTTGTATAATAGTACAGGGAGGGAAGATGTGGACCATGTCTCTATTTATCTAAATGGTGGGGGTGGTGTGTTGGGTTGAATTGTACTCAAATGTTGTGGTGTGTATGGTAGGCCGCCCTTGTCCAGGCATCAACACTAATACAGAATTGTGATGTGGTAGTAAACATATCTCCAAATATTTTAAATGCCAAAAATTGGACAAATAATTCCTGCGGTTGTCTCGTGCAACCCCGGTTCCTTCCAAGCCATTTTCCAATTCAACCCCTTTTACCCGACATAAGGAGCATAAAAAAAGGGAAACCAAACCCACAAAGGCATTTCTGACAATTCTGATCAGGGGTGTGTGGGAGAGCTACCTGAAATCAGGACCGTCCTGCTGGAATCGAGACAGTTGGGAGGTATGAACGGTGAAAGTGTTTCTATAACAGCGGGAGTTTCACAACTCCTGCAGCATCAACAGGTAAGTATTGCAAACCCCATCCCTTTTCTTCATTCCTAACCCACTCATTCTACTACCTTAACCCTGAATTCCTGCCAGTCTAAACACAACCCGCCCCTCTCCTTACCGTAGTCTAACCTTCCCCTCAATGCAGCCTAACCCTAACCCACCCTTCTTTACAGCCTAACCCCGACTCTCACCTCCATGCAGCTCACTGAACACATACTAAACACATGACACCTACACATACTTTCATTGATTCATTCATTTTGTTAAGTTGAATAGCTGCAGTACTGACCCCATTTGTGTAACTATATATATAAAAAAAAACTTATTTCAATACCAGAAACAGAATTAACAAACACTTCTTTTGTGATTCACATTTTAGAAGGCTATTTTGTTATGTCATTTTTTTTTTGTTATTTATGTTCAATATCTGAACTCGTTACATGTCCAGTATCAGTTTCTCTCCAGGAAAATATTGAATAATCAGATAGAAGAACACCCAGCCATTATAGAGGAGACTTCATATTCTGCTGGTAATGTCATTTCATTTCTACTGCTTTCACTGAGCCGTGACAGACATGAACTGGAAGGATTGAAGTGTGATTTACTAAACCTGCCTACTTCAAATGTGATATAATAATATTCTGGCTGAATACAGTGACCAAGCTTATTAGCAAACAAGATTTTCCCACAACTTGTTTGAGGATCAATACAGGAGAACACGCAGCTCTCGTGCCCCCTACCTAGAATAGGTAGCATCTGCTGTCTACTTGTAAAACCACATGCTGTGATTTTTCTTCATCTGCAGAAGATCTATCTCCTGACCTAGTGACAAAGAAGCATGAACAGATCCATAGTGTTGGTATTAAAGTGGTAACACATCTTGCAATTAATAAAGTCAGAGTGACCTAGTTATTGCCCTGTGTGACATTGTAAATGTAATAATTATCCAGCTGTGATGGAGCAGATTGTCCAACGTTTCCCAGATGAACCATCCAAAAAGGGCTCCAGGTAACACTTATGGGGCAAGCATATCCCTATTCTCATTTTCTACATGCAATAGTTAGCAACAAGTCTAATGAACTTATATAATCTAGGAATGTGTATTCCTCATAGACACTATGAATTTATTCCTCATACACAATTAATAATGTTTTTTTTCTATGGAACACATGGGTCCCCTATGATTTCTACTTCTTTTATTAAACTGCATAATCATTCTAATACTAACAATTACCTACAACAGCCATATAGAGATTCATAAGGGACTTCCAGTTGGTGGGACACTCAAGGTGCACGCAGTTTTAGGAGTTCCCTGTTCTCAGCCTAGAAAACTGAAGATTTTATGTAGTTTTCAGGTGAAATTTGCACCCAGATTGAGGTTCAGTGCTGGGAGATAGTGGCAAGCAAGGGACCACCATTGCAACCAGTTTCCTGACTATAAGTTTCACCAAAGTCTCCTGCCCTGCACAAAAGGTGCATAAGGCCAGGAACTGACTTCTATTGTATTGAGGCTCCTCACTGCTGCCTACGCCTGCTGCCTGTTGGTGTCCACCATGGCCCGCCATTCCTGGTGGGCCATCCCTTCCAGCTCCCTGCTGCGGCTACCGTCTTGGCGAGGCCAGGCTCTTCCATATTGGACGTGGTCACTGGCCAACTGCAGTTGGCTCCTGTGACTCACGGAGGGTGTGTGTTGGTGGTTGGGGACCAGCAGGTTCCTCGTGGTTGCTGAGACCACCCTGCTAGCTTCCTGTGGTGACTAGCTGTTCACCTGTGTGCACATGTAGTGCTTCGGTCCATCCCATTGGGTGAGCGATTTGCTGCAAATCCTCAACCTCACCTCAAAACAGTTTTCCAAGATTTCTCTGAGATTTCTTAGAGTCCTGGAAAAGAATGGCCTTTGACACCATTAGTGTGGTATTACATGATCACCAAATTTTGGCTACTTTAACACCACACGGTCTTGACCCTCTGTCCTTCCCCTCCCATTCCCACAAATTGCATATGGTTTCTTGGAATGTGGGGGGCCTAAATTCTCCTATTAAATGACACAGGTTCTCTCTTATTTAAATGTTCCCAAAATGCCCCAATAAACAATTAAAAAAAAAAAGGGAAAAAGTTGCAGCTCAGTTTAGAGTCACACACTGATCTATAAAAGTACAGGGGAAGCTAGGGTACAGAGGATGGTAGCTCTGTGACCCTGTACATTTCTTCTGTAGTACTGTTTTATTACGATATATCCAGTCAGGAATGGAATGGAATGGTCAGTATATATATGATCCAATATACATTGGGCCAACAGAAAAGTCAACTAGATTAGAATCACATTATATTTGAGGTTCTACCAGTAGACCTGCAACAAAAGAAAGAACTTTAATAAAAGCATGAAAAATATCTAATGCGAGTAAGTTATGTATGGCACATTAAATAGAAGACAAGCTATTTCAAAGATGACAGAACTAATAATATTTCCACCTGCCTATAAAAAAAACCCACGTTCTGTCTCTATTTCTGTTGACAACACTGCAATAATCCCTACATATCAAGCTCTAGGCATCGCCCTTGACTTTGAACTGCCCTTTCCTCACATACAATCTAAATCCTCTTATATATACCTAGAAACATTTACAGAATACACAAAACATGGCAAAAACTCTCATGTATACAGTAATCATCTTGTGCATTGATTATCCTTATTGGACTCTCTCAAAATAACATTAGCTGATTGTCCTTTCAATAGGTTCTTCATGTGCTGACCTGCTCATTCAATCTCTACAATGGTTGGCTGTATTTTACAGAACAAATACAAAATACTTTTGCTTGCCTACAAAGCCATCAACCAGACTAAACCCCATACATATCCTCACTCATCTCAAGATATAACCCAGGAACTACAAGTGCACTTAATAATAATAGATGTTCTGATCCCTGTTTGTAGGACTTCTCTTTGCTGCACCTACTATTTGACTAACCTTCATCATACATTCTCTGACCTTTTTTTTTTAACTACAACTTACCTTTGTCTGCCCTATTTACATCCACTTTACAATTCCATTTTCATTTCTGTTACATTATTAAATAACTTGAACACTTTCCATATCAAAATTACCTTCAGTCCTGCTATTCAGGGCCACACGCTGGGCGCGGGACTGTTCCGCTTTCCATCTGTATTCACTCCTATGGTTCTCTCCTATGGTCAAAATCAGACACATTACAAAGATTTCCAGTGACCTAAACCCAGCCCTCCCCTTCTAAGCTGTATCCCCTTGCCATATAGTTTGACCTGTTGAAAGAGATCTTCAGGGGACTGCTGAGAACAACTATAAAGAGGTTCAGGACCAGGACCTGAGCTTTGTAGCCTATCTTCAGGGGAACTGATGAAAAAGAGATTGGCAGAGTATTGAATGGTAGTATGCATTCTCCATTGATTAAAACATGTTTCTAAAAAAACCATTATTTTGCAATGTATACAGCCAACAGTTAGTTGATTCACAAGTAGAGGATGATGACGTCTATCTGGGTATATTTACTAAGCCTCGAGTTTGCAGTGAGATTGGAAAGTGGAGATGTTGCCCATGGCAACCAATCAGATTCGAGTTCACATTCTCCAGTGTGTAAAATGAAACTGAAAGCTTGAATCTGATTGGTTGCCATGGGCAACATCTCCACTTTCCAATCTCACTGCAAACTCGCGGCTTAGTAAATATACCCCTATGACTCCATAAAAATTGGTGGGACACTGAACATGATTTGTGTCCTCTGGTAAACAGTATTTTGTGGCCTCAGGCTCACTCATACCTCTTTTCCACCAAAAACCTGGGAACATTTCTGGGTTTTTACCCAGGTCAAAAAAAGACACCTTTTCCACTGCTGGGATGGGTTGACACCATTTACACTAAATGGAGCAGAGTATTGTTACCTATAAAGGAAAACCCTTTTTCGACTGCAACGACTCGGGTAAAAACCCTGCATTAGTCCCAGGTGGGGTCACTTGACCCTGTTTTTTTTCTTTTGACCCATTTCCACCAAACTAAACCTGGGTCTATGTGCAAAACCCTGGGTTTTTTGTCTGAGGAAAAGGGGTATAATAAGGCCTTGTATTAATTCACTTAAACCTCTGAAATATGAATGTCCCACCATTCACTGCAGCTCTCCAGACTCCACACACTAGTGATTGTGATCATGTCATTCCTTGCTGCATTCCTGTATATCTGGCTGCTGAAGGGTTACAGAAAACTGCCTTGCTCACATCTTGTGTGACTCATCTGTGTGTAGATGGAAGGAGTGGCTTCCCCTGTATCTGAGGATTCAGTGCAGCAGCACTATCAGCACACAGAGTTGTTAGAAGTGATTTCTACCCTGCGCTATACTGTCCATCCTTCTCTGCGCTCCTAAAGATGTGCTCATGTGCATCACACAGGTAAGACCTTTATTCACATTGCTGGTCTGGAAAATCTAGGATTACCTGGTCCTGGAAAACTTTATCATTTCTTATAGTTATAGAGTTTATCATTATAGTTATAGAGTATATCATTATAGAGTATATCGTTATAGAGTATATCATTATAGTTATAGAGTATACCATTATAGAGTATATCGTTATAGAGTATATCATTATAGTTATAGAGTATACCATTATAGAGTATATCGTTATAGAGTATATCATAGTTATAGAGTATATTGTTATAGTTATATGCCATTTACACATGGTATGGTGAATAGACGTATTAAAAAACCTAAATAAATTGCTAATGTAGTACAGTGTAATATAGAACTATGCTCAGATTCCAGTTGTTACCCCTCCAATTAATCTATTATTTTACTACTGCTCTTTATTTGAAACAGTTGCAAATGCAACATTCAAAGTCAGGAATGACCTTAAAGGAAATATACTCATGTATTTAGTGATTTAAACCCATTACAATCCCCAAACTCCAGCTAAGGTAAAATTCCTCGCCTGACTAGATCTACCCATAGGGTATTTAAGAGAATGACATTTAAAATATAGCAGCAGCAAGTGTGTATTTTGTATCTATAATGCTTAATTAAAATGAATAATGGAATTCCATCTAGAGCTATCTGTGTTAGTTTTGAATATTTTGGAATATATTTAAATTGTCATAAGTGGAGCCTGGACATATGTGGTATTTCACATACACCATAAGTTCCCCGTCCTGGGATGTTGGTCTGATTGGGAATTTCTGATTGAAATACAGCAGAGGTCTTCTCTTTAATCATGATATAACGGAGCTCTGTAACGGAGACTATGGGCACCTGCTATTTAGTGTGGTGGGGAAGATTGGATTGCACATGTGTTTTTCATTTGCATTAGTGAATGAATTTATGGTGGAATGTGTTATTACAGTTCAGCTTCTGTCTACAAATTGCACTCCACCTGTCAATATTTCCTGTGCCAAGTAATTGAAAAGTCATCTGTCAAGCTATGCATGTAGAATTAGAGCATAAGCTCTCGTGATAGTGTGTGACTACATCTCCCAGTGCCAAAGATTTACCTGCATCTTCCATATGTAAAATCAGATTATATTGGACCCATTCCAGGGTAACCTAATAGCTGCAGTGGGAACCATAAAATAAGATATGTGTATATTTTAAACAAATATAATACTCCCCCCACCAAATATTTAGTCCCTATTCATCATCCCCCTGAGCTCTGGGTTCCGTTTACATGGCGTGAAATGTGATTATATACCCAAAGGTAGCGCAGCCTGAAGGACGGATGAAAGAAACTGATGAATGTTCCATGAATCATTTATCCCAGGAGCTGGGAGCTGTTCTCTGCAAAATATAAATAACTCTTTTTCATCTTGATTCTTTGCTTTGAAAAGAATTTATTTGTAGAGCCGTGGAATCGCTTCCTTCCACCTGTCTGCTTCATTGTGATTACATTTCTAACTCCTCCCTCTGCCCCATTTAGAACGCATTGTTCCCTGTTATTTAGCTTTCTATTCGTCCCTGTAACTTTTGTACAGTCGCATCTACATATCATTGCTGTGTGCAGTACCAATGTATCACCTGTGTCAGCAGGAGGGTTCTCTTAGAAAGGGTGATTAACCCACAGGGGGTCTGTGACAGCTTAAAAGCCTCTTGCCAATGGCAGTGACAACATTTCATATTTACCTGTGTAATGTTCTGTATTTTGGCTCTGGGAAAAAAAAACAATGTAAGAAAGCGGTAAATAAAGCAGACTTTATCCTCAACGTGAAAGTTCGACATGGAAACTGCGCAATGGGCTTTCACACTTCTTGTACAGTTCCCAGGCATTTAGCTGTACGGTTATGGCACATATATTGCCCTTTAAATGAGAGTGTCATGTACGTTTTGATCTCTGAGATCAATAATTACAATTGTGCAATTAATGTTATCAGGTCTGACTATTGGAATCCATTATGCAGTATGCAATGGGACTGATTCAGAGACAGGAGTGATCTACACCTGGACAAACTATCTTGGTTATTAAGTGTGCAACTTAATTGGAATTTATTGCATCCAGGAACACACATTGTTTATAGCATTTTAATACTGACATGGCTTTAATTTTATTAATTTCAGATAAGAAATATCATCTCTAATTCTGTCTATATACTGTATAAACCCCCATCCCCCTGTGGAGACTGCGTTTTCCCAATACCAGAGGTTCTCACTCAGCCTGAAGAAGCACCGCTAAAGCTGGCCATTCACGAGAACGACTTAGTTCCCGTGAAAAATCGGCACTGACAAATGGGGTGATTTTCCCTAGGGAAAATCACCCTGTTTGCAGGCCATCCACGGAACGATGTCGTTCCCATGATGGCCAATGGGGGGGAGAAAAAAAATACCTAAAAAAAAGAATAAAATTAAATTAAAATACACTCACCCTTCTGATGTCTTTGCTGGGCACCAGAGCGGTGCCCAGCACCTTCTCCGTGTGCTTCTGCGCCTCTGTCTTGCACGTAGAGGACGCTGTATATACGCGGCGCCGTCACGCATATACAGTCCTCTCCGTGCATGTCCTCTCCGTGCATGTCAGAGACGCCGCAGCACACGGAGAAGGTGCTGGGCTCCAGACATCAGAAGGGTGAGTACATTTTTATTTAATTTATTTCTTTTTTTTTTTACAGGTATTTTTTTTAAAAAAATTTTTAAACAAACGAACATCAGTGATCAATCGGAAAATCCGATGTCGTTTGTTTAGGTTTCCCGGCGTTTGGTCGCCGTTGGGGGTTTTCTGTCGTGTCCATCCATGGACCGATTTTTATCCAAAGCTCAAGATATTCGTGAGCTTTGGATGAAATTCGGCCCGTGTATGGCCACCTTTACAGTGCATGTTTTCCAGGTCTCCTTGTTGAAGCACAGCTGTGCTTATTACTGACTGACATATGTGAGAAGGTCCACAGATGGCGCTCATTAAAGAGCTGATCCAGAGTTTTGGAGAAAGGGCAAAATATACCCCGTTCACTAATACCCCTTTTCCACTGACAAAAAAAACCCGGGTTTATGCACATAGACCCAGGTTTAGTTTGGTGGAAAAGTGTCCCAAGTAATTAAACTCTGGTAAAGGGTTTTTACCCAGGGCGCTGCTGTGGAGAAGTGGTTTGAATTAGCATTCTGGTTTGCATTGCTGTGTACAATTGAAAATTGGCGCAGTTGATTAGACCCAGGTGTTCTGTCTAGCAGTGGAAAAGGTGTCTACCCTGGAAAAAACCCAGGTTCACACTGCAGTGGAAAAGGGCTTTTTTTATATTAAACCTCGGAAAAATGCAGGGTTCAAACCCAGGTCTGAACCTGGGTTCTTGGTGGAAAATGGGTAATAGACTACCCTGGTAAATCTGTTTTTAACAAGCAGGGTTGTTAGCTGTGGATGTGAATTACCCTGGTAATTAACCCTGTTCACAGTGCTGAATTACCCTGGTAATTCACAAACTTCCCTGGTAATTCACAAACTTCCCTGGTAATTCACAAAGTACACCATTCACAATGAACCAGGGTAATTAGTAGTAATTTTAGCGCCGTTCACAATGAGCACACTACCCGGGTAGTTCAGTCAACCCGGGAAGTTGACTGAATTACCCAGGTAATAGACTTCTTTGTGAACGGGGTAATAGGCGCAAATTTAGACTTAGGCAAAATCATTTTGAAATGTATTCCAGTGTTGTCAAATTCTACTTTATTCCTTCTGGAATATCTTAGAAGACAGAAAGTAAAATTTGCATAGGGGCAGATGGAAAACATAGTGTCTCACCCCATATGTGATGTCATAAATTTGTGGACTAGTCGCGCAGAAGGGAGTAAACTAGCATTGAATATATGAAATCATTGCTAGTTTACGGACAACCACTGCTACAGTAGTTTACGGACAACCATGATAATTGAATGGTCTCCCAGGAGTACTGCTCGAAAACTAAATCAGCTCTGCCCCATTGGTGATATTATTACATTGACATCCAGTCGTGCAGGTAGAGGGAGGTACAAAAATGGGAAGTTTGTATGGTCTCCTGGGATTCTGGGAGCACTGCCTGATTGGTTACACTTGTATCTATATTTTCCTTAAAATAGATATGAGTACAACTCTGGATCAGCCCTCATATTACTTATGATTATGTGGAGATCTGGCTGTTCATGGTAATTCAAAAGCATGGTGTAGCATGGACCCCTGCCCTATACTGTTATGTCATACACTTTGCACTGATTATATGCATAAATCATTAGTGCATAATCAATATCATATTCTAATGGCATTATGGACCTGGACCTCTCAGTTGGGGGGGGTCAGAAGATGAATCTGCTTTGTATTATATGTGGAAAAATATAACTGTGCTAAAGGAACATGCACACATATTAATACATAATATTCTGTATAATGAGCTCTATTAAAATGACAAACACCTAGTAAAGAGACTTCCAGTGATCCTGCAGCAGATGTGAGCTCTCCTGTCAAGTCAAGGTTCTTTGGCACCCTAGGCAAAGTTTAAGAATATTCCACTATTGACTTGGCAGATAGCAAATAAAAAAGAGATAAGATGGAGGAGAAAATAATCATAGACAAATAAATATAGAAATAAGATGAAAAATGATGCAAATAAGTGTTAAAAATTGTGAGGTTTAGATAGAGGAAAAAAGCCTTAAATGCATAGAAAGCAAATAATGTGTGTCAAGAACCTAGATTTTCCTTCTATTGTTATGTGACAATACCATTTTTATTATAGAGACTGAATGAGACTCAATACTTTGCAATACTGGCTTTACCCACTAAGTAAGGTTCAATCTATACATGTATGTGCCCATTTGTCTCTGAGTAGGGATGCTCAATAAATTACCAGTCAGAAACAGACTATGAGGCTGGATATCCTGCAACATGAGAAGAGGTTTTATGAACCTTAAACCACCCTTTCATCTGCTTATGTCCAGGTACTGGCTAATGTATATAAAGTATAATAGCAAAATATGTGCCAAAACCTCTTTCTATCCTACTTACATAGTAACATAGTTGATGAGGTTTAAATCGATCATCAATTCCAACTTATTCTGGATCTCCTTCGATCCTAAGCTTATAATCGAAGTTGATCCTAATGAAGCAACAGCTCATCTGGTTCAATATAAAAAAAGCTCCCTCAAAGCTCCCCCACGAATTAAGGTGGCCACCCACCAGCCGATTTTTAGCCAAACCCCACTATTATCGTGGATTTTGGATAAAAAACTTGCCGTGGATGG
Source organism: Platyplectrum ornatum (assembly GCA_016617825.1). NCBI lineage: Eukaryota > Metazoa > Chordata > Amphibia > Anura > Limnodynastidae > Platyplectrum > Platyplectrum ornatum. The sequence continues at coordinate 75,222 of JABWIB010000336.1, forward strand.
CCTCCTAAAAAACAAAAACGGTGACAAAATGCAGAAAAACCTAAACATAAGTTATTGGCAATCAATCAAATTTTCTGATTAATCAACAATTATCTTTTGTTTACCTAAAAAAATAATTCCTATAGAAATGAATGAAATAAAAATATACTTACTTTTCAGGTGTCTTCACTGGGCACTGGAGTAGTGCCTAGATTCTTCCTCTGATGCTCCGGCGCTTCCATTGTGACCAAGAGGACGTTGTATATGCGTGACGTCCTCTCCATCACAATGGAGGCACCAGACCATCCGATTGCTCAACGAAAATCACCCCGTTTGTAGGTGCCTATTTTCCACGAGATATAGTCTTCGTGGTCGTGGATGGCCACCGCAATTTTGCTTACCATATTTTGTTTACCAACCATAACTCTGGATACATTTTATCTTTAAAAATGTGTCTAAACGTTTCCCCAATATATTTATTGAACCTGCCATCACAACCTCCCCCTTAAATTGAGCATCTTGACTACACATTCTCCAGTATGTAAAATAAAACTAAGAGCTTAAATCTGATTGGTTGAACAACCAAGAGAGGGAGAATGCAGTCATGATGTTCCAAGAAATCATCAGCTGAGGTAACTGTGGGGATGGTTTTCTTTCAATTTGCAAGTACAGGGCCCCAATGCCTATCAATAGAAAACAGGAGAAGGGGGGTCTGCAGATGTCTGGTCCGATATTGATGAGTTTTGAAATGGGTAAGCAAAGACATAAGAGGGTCTCGGGAGTGTGATTCGAGTAACGGAGAGGGTAAGGTAGTAGCGTAGTGGTTAAACTGCAGATACATGTAGAACTGTGTGTGAGGTAGAAGAAATTCATCTGGTAAAGTTTGGAAAGTGACAACATTGCCACCAGGATCGAAGATGTCCTTTATGGAGAGTATGCCTCATCCCAACTTCCCAACCCAACATCATGTCCTCACAATCTCCCTGCTTAGAAGGCACTGTTGTTTTAGTTATCTTAATTTTATTTCAAGTCTCTTCTTCTTCTTCCTCTGCTACCCAAGTATTAACGAATGGTTGGGTTGAATTTTCAATTTCATGCATTATTCCATATAATGCATTATTCCATATAATGCAATCCATATAATGGACTCTTCTGTAGTGAACACTGAAGAAAATAAAATGTTAAATACGTCTGCTCTTTTCTTGTTATCATGAATCTGTCTACCTATATCATTTTTTTTTGCCATTTATATACTTAAATAAACATTATAGGGTTTGTTTTGCTCTTTTTAGAAACTAGTTTTTCATTTTCTTTTTTTGCCAATATCATCTCCTTTTTGTATATTTTATTACATTTTATCCCCCTAATGTCTTTGACTGTGTGAATAAACTTTGGCTTGTGGAAACCTTTGAACAGGTAGAATTTTGAGCACCCAAGAACAGACAAAACTGATTAAACATTGGTGTTAATGATTGTATAACCTACTGAAGAGTCATGCAAACATTTAAATAGACAAACTATATAATTTACCAATTCATTTGGAACTAGTGACATTCCAGCATGGTGCTTTGACAAAACTTCAAAATAAATAAAGACTACCTTACATATCCTCTGAAAGAGTCGGGTTACTGGTACTTTATGCATTCAATATTTTATTAAAATAGTAAGACAAGGAACAGCGGGGAATTCTGGGAATGTAAAGAATATTGATGGAAAGGGGGACTCCAAGATGTAAAATGAGCCGTAGAAATACCAATATCAAGGTAGGGAATATAGAATTTTATGGACATCATTCATTTACATTTTCAGAATGTCACATCACATTTTGACAAGCTCCACATGCAGAAGTATTGCTTATTGGAAATATGTCTGCTTTGCGTTTGTGAGGGAAACAGGTTAGAACACGACTCAGCTTAAATCGAAGTGAATTAAGAACCTCACCATCATATAAGGTGCTCAGATCAGAGTAAGAGTATTTTGGACGACGGTGGGTGGTTTCAGTGTTTCTAATATTTTTCTAAGGAATATGTGTTATAATTTGTGCATTTTCTATTTCATCTTTAAATCCCCTAAAATATATGAATGTGTGTAATATCACTAATTATCTATTAGTGTCTTTCATTTTTAAAGGTTGTTCTATTAATTATAGGGCTGACCCATTTGAACTCATCAGCCACTAGGGTCTGTTCATTTGATTTCCTATATTCTCAAATTAGCAGCATTGTTCTGGATATGATGGAAGGTAATTATCACCCATTGATGTCACATTTACTGTTAAGCAGTCTGATTCTTTGGTGCAGTCTCACAAGTGACATCCGCTGTCACCCAGCACACAGTAGTTCCCCATCACTTGCGGTGCGATACGTTGGGTATGCAGCCTGGCATTCTGGAAGAAAGATGTGTAATGAAGGATGCTCCCTGCTCTCTTTTAAATGAAATTTGTCTTCCGCATGAAGTTCTATAAAATGCATGAAATGAGGTGAATAAATCTGAAGTAATTGTTGCTTCCTGCTGGTTGCTGGCACTCGCATTGCAGGGGGTGATAGTGGAGCCAACCATAAAGGTATTTCTACTGGGGCGGCAAGCTAAATGTAAACAACAATCATCCGTGATTTAAAACCAACTCGGCATAGTTATAGATAATAGACCCAGAGGGACAAGAATCTCTTCAAACATGCCAGCGAAGTGAGCTTGACACTCTCATCTGCTCAGCCTCTATTTATTTTATTATATGTATATGTATCTATGTGACCCTGACTTTGGGCCATTCTGAAGGCCACTATGACTGACTGCACCCTTAGGCATGTGCTTACTGGAAGGTTCACCACTGCACATAGGCGAACACAGGAGCCCAGAAACCCCCCTTAATGTTGCTGTATTATATGAGGTTATAAGTATTAGGAGCTGGCACACTGTATAAAGTAAATTAGAGGTTTGAGATGTCATTCTACTGTGTGTGGTATATAAAGATTTAGGAGTGAGACATATATATATATCAGCATTGTATGTTCCTTCACACTGAATGAATATACCCAGTATGTACTTTATATAGTGTGTCTACTCCACACCCCTATATTAGTATTATTAAGTAGTAAGTATTATTAGGTATAAAGGGGGTAAGGAAGGGTATATCACATATTGTAATGTATGCTGAGTGTATTAATGGTTTGGAGATTACACTATAAAAAAAAAGAAGTATGACTACTACAGCATATACCCAAATACACACCTGACACCTAATATATTCAATATATACCTATATAGTGCACCATGCATTCTTTAGAAACAAACCCAAATTTGCCAAATATATATATATATATATATATATATATATATATATATAT
>JABWIB010000336.1:92203-114177 GCA_016617825.1 Platyplectrum ornatum
TGAATTCCATTTTTGCATCCTTTCTATGGGAAAATTCGTCACGGCGAACGTTCATTGACGATGTGTAAACGTCAAACTAAATGACGAAAAAATACACATTCGTCACTTAGTGAATACACATCTGACGATTTTCGACGAATTTTCGTCAGCCACTGACGAAACGAACTTTCAAAGAAGATTCGTCAGTTACTGAATTCCCCCCCAGGAGCGCTAACTCTCCAAACCACTAAACAAATGCAATGTCTTATTATCATTTCTGGTTACTATTCATTATGCAGATGGGCTGTGATTATTGTCACCAGCATTGATGTCAATGGCAGCTTCCTTCTCTTCCAGTGCTCTGCACATCCACTGATGTGAAATGTGTTGTCAGAATAAAAGCTGTTTAGGGAATCTAGCTGAGCATTTGCACATGGCTCCTGTTTTACACAAGCACCAGTCCACGCCATTTGTCATTTTTGACAGGTCGGAGCTTTTGTGTAGATTGGATTATGCAATAAGCAGCAACCACGTCAATAAAACTGGTTATAAAACTCACAGATTAACCGTCTGTGTTCTGCAGAATTGTTTTCAACATCTAAGTGAAATAATCTTTTGTTGCTGGTAGACACTGACCTTTCCATGCCAGGATAGATTATTTCTGCTACGCTACTGCAGGCAAAATTTACACATCTCTGTTCTTACAAATAAACATATCTGTTTTGTCAGGGATAAAAAAAAACAGGTAAAACATTATAGCTGATGGTAAACTAAAGAGTTGCCGATGTGGAACATCAGAGTGGCAGTAAATTGCCTGAAACTTAATTTTTTTTTGTAGATTTTTTTTCTGGGCCTCTGAACAGCCTGCAGAATGTGTTGACTTCATGATTGTAGACGACATGTGTAGTGATTTCAAAGGTTACTCGACTGTCACTTAATATTTTCAAGTCAGAGACAAGTGCTACGGCAAATATTACTGGCTTCTGGCTTCCATTTAATTAAAAAATGTATTAAACTCCCCAAATTTTTGTTGACCGGTGTACAAATCTATGCTGTAATTGGATGCCGAATTGGGGTAATTATCATTTCACATAATAAAAGAGGGGTTTACAAACCACATATGTTGGCCAATGAGGTCTGCAGCAACTAGGATCTTATAGAAGAGACCAAATTAGTGACTTTCTATTGCGAGAAACAAAAGCTTGTGTAAGGTATGAGGGCTTGATTTATGTATATAATACCAGAAGCCCCGCCATTTATGTGTAATCAGCCATAGGCAAAAATATTAGAAGGGGGCTCCACCAGTAATCACTCCCCTTCCCACTCTAATCCCCAATTGCCACAGTCACGGCCAATCAGGAGCCCCATGGCCAATCAGGTGGCCTAGATTGGCCCGCGCCAGTAGGGGATTGGAGGGGAAGGGTGATTACCGGCAATAGAGGGGCAATGAGTCCTGGGGACCTAGACAGCCGCCTATCTGGACTATACCTATTGCCGCAATCAAAGTGTGCAATCAAAGGTTTACTCAGGGGCGTAACTACAAAAGGCTGGGCCCCATAGCAGACTCTTCAAGGGGCCCCCCCTTCCATATATATATATATATATATATATATATATATATATATATTTACACTTTTTTTACCTTAAGGAAGCAGGTAATTGTCCATAGAAGTTTGGGACCCCCTTTAACATATATGTACAGCACATGTGTACATGTACTGAAGTTTCAGTCACAATCTGTGACTTTCATTAGGGCACATAAATTTTAAAATATGGATTGCATTTTTACATCTATACCTCAACTGGGCTGGCCCCTGGGTGCTGTGGGAGTCATCAAAGTCATTATATTGGCTGGGTACGTTTGTACGTAATCTCTGTTATGTTATTTACGTTAACCCAATTGGAAAAGGGTTGTTTGTAGCACCAAACTAGATCCCATTGAAATGTATTCCCATTCCAATCTCGCCCAAAGAAAGTGGTGTATATAATATGTAGGCAGTATAGAGTAAATAAGTAAAATATATATAACTATGAATTCATCTTCATTGGGAGTGATTTACATCAGTGTTATGAAAAGAGTTATACAGAGCGTTACTTTGTAAAATCTTACATTTAGCTTGTTGATTGATCATTGTCCACCATCAGTGTATATTTCCCTGTGGGGTTTTCCTAAATTCTTATTATTATCGTGAAACTAAAGGCACATTTTATCGTTATTGTCTGAATGTACCAGCGGAGACGGAAGCGTTGTAAGCAGGATGTGACAGAAATATTCTCCAAACATGCAGCCAGCAGAGCGCCAGGAGATCTGTTTTGAAAGGAAGAAAGATGTGTCAGAACACAAGGTCGTGCCCCTAGCCATTACATTTCAAAGAAACGCTATACAGTAAGGGCCCATTCAGAGGTGTATTGATAGTAATGTGCATTTCACACTTTAATGAATACATGAAGTGACTAAGAATAGTGGAGCAAATCCTAAGATCCAATCCCTGTTGTATCCAGTGTATAACACTTAACCACTTGCCTCATCAACTTTTCTGACTTGCTCACACTTAAAGTAGCAGCTGCCATGATCTCTGCGCTGCATCTATTGTAATTGTTTACCCTCTCATCTGCAGGCTTTATCGCACTCAATTGTAGTTCTTAAGCTCTGGCGGATTCTCTCCTCCGATACCTATTTAAACCCCTGACATGCTGTGCTCCCAAGGTTTCCTTCGCCTGCTGACTGCTGTCCTCCAGCTTGCTTTAGGTTGTAATTCTGATCCTGTGTTTCAATCCTGGTCTCCTCATGTCTCTGGTGTTTATCGTGTTTTAGCCTCTGGTTCCTGCAATGCTTTATGTGTTTTTAAGGGTGACTTGGAGTTCGGTAAGTAACAGAGCCATAGTGGTAGTCTGGACCAGTGCATAGTATGATAGCATGCATATGCTGTACATTGTAATACTAAGCCCCACTTGTGAGCACATCTCGGCCCCTTGAGAGCAGATATAGAAGTCTGGTTTGCGGATTGTGTTGTGATCAGGCCACCCAGGCTCATTCATGTGCACAGATTGTAATTTCAGGTGTTCTATTTTCTGTCTGCATGGCAATTTTTGGAAGCCGTAATTCAGTCCAGTTTTACCACCACTATGCCTTCCAACTTTAACACTACATTAACAATTATTATAAAGCTTCATTACATTACATGTTTTTCATAAAAAGACTAATGCTGGCCATACACATGGCGGGTGCGATGATGCGATGCAGGCAGGATTCAGCTAAATCGCCCCGGGTGTCATGGCCATCGCATGTACACCAGTGAGATCCAGTAATGGATATCACTTGCGTATGGCCAGCATTAGAATGCCAGATCCCCTTTGAATCCAGCCATGATTTGTGTGTTTTTTCAATAAAACTTTTAAAAAGTACCAGATTTTGCAAACATATAAAAAAAAGTACATTAATAAAAAAAATGTAATACAGTTTATTATGATCATATTGGTAAGGTCATTTTGTGTTGGTGTAAGGTATTATTTATGTGTTATTTGTGCATATGCGTGAAAAGTATTTACATAGTGGCCAGTAGTTAACTCATTTTGTGCTTTTATGTTTTACATACAAATAATTTTGAACCTTATTAATGTCGCATGACGATTACTCTATAGGGTCTGTTAGAAAGGGTTAATGTTTAGCCAACCTCTCAGGTAACAGAAAGGAACGAATGGCCATCATTAATGTTCTATTGGACCTTTCATTGCCTCATAATGGGTCACTGGCTGATCTAGCAAAATATTCTCACTCCACATACTTGACCTCTATATGGCCCTTAGCCTCCCGAAGGGGATTACAACAAGTGAATACGGGTCTGATGCAGTGAATCTGTACATTTGCCCCAATCAAAGAGCTCCACAATTCACATATATAGAATAATACTATATAGAATAATTCATTGCCATATATTATAGGAAGCAGGTTTTATTTCCTCGGTCTCCATGGTGACGCTGTTGTCAAACATCTCCTGAGGCCTAGTGCTGCGTGTGAAATCTTGGATGGTCATTCTTTATGTGTCACAGTCTAAATTGTCAGTCAAAGCAAATCCCTGAAGCCACAACGTGGCCATTTGGTTGAAATGTAATGTTTTTCCTTCTCTAGAGAATCTTTCGCACCAGATTAGAGCAGTGCATATGCCTTATTTACCTGTTTGTGGTAATAATCTGTGTATCGCCATGAATAATAAATGTCAGGGGCAGGATTTTATTACTTTTTACTTATTGCACATGCATTGCCACACAAATCAAGAACAATGCTAACCTTATTGTGAAAGAGCGGGTCTAAACCCCCACCCCCATTACATTCCCTTTCTCTAAATCACAGTCTGTTTAAACTCAATTAGCACGCTCCATCCAGCGGCACAGTATTATTCATATTCAAGTGTTTCCTGAAACAATATATAACATATATTCAGGACCAGCTTTTTTTAGTGATGTTTATTAATTGTGGGATAAGCTTGAATGGTACTAAAACAAGGATAGGCAACTTCCAGGTGTTGTCAAACTACAAGTCCCAGCATGCTTCGCCAGGTGTCCACTATGTCTGTGCAGATAAAGCATGCTGGGACTTCTAGTTTTACATAGAGGGGGTGGTATATTGGGGTAAAGCCATCCTCTAGTGCAGGGGTAGGCAACCTGAGGCTCTTCTGGTGTTGTCAAACTACAAGTCCCAGCATGCAGGGCCACCATCGGGGCGGCAGCCGGTCCTACAGTCCATCCCCCTATCCCCCTATCCCCTGGCAGCGGCCCGGCGCCCAATACTGGCGTGCCAGCCGCTGCCGGCAGCCTGCCTGAACTCGCTGACTTTGTGAGTCCCGGGCCCGGGTGATCTTGGTGGCGGCCCTGCCAGCATGAAAAGCACAACACCCGGAGAGCCGCAGGTTGTCTTCTCCTGTACTGGACTGTGAATTCTCCACCATTATTTTTTCCATCATTACCACCAGTGAATCAGTAATTTATCTTTTATTCTTATTTTATCTGTAACCCCCATAATGTCATGCTCTAGTCCATTCACACATAGCTCTACATACTTGAGCGATTGGGATTGGTAAAATGAAATTATTAATTCATTTATTGTGGTATGTCCAGTTTACTGAATATTTTAATAGTCAGGAGTCTAGGGAGCCTGCATCATTCTTCTACTTAACACAGCAAACTAGTGCAGCTTGAGATAGGTCTTTCGATAATTTATCTAGTAAGTGTATCGGTAAGAGCCAACATACTGTTTAGATTTGTTTGAGGTCCCCCTACTGAACATACCTTTCCTGCCCCTATCTCTAAGCCTGTTCAGTCAAGAAACCTAGTACCCTGACCATTTATAAAGGGGCAATGTCCATGTCACACATCTGAGCTATAATACATTTCTATAGTTTAGCACCACCGTTCTCAAACTGTGGGTCACGCCCACATCTTCATGGGGTTGCGACTTCCTCAGAGAGACCATATATAAATATATACTGGTATTGTTCGGCGGTAACTTGCTGGGGTCGTGGTGAAAAAATATTTGTCAGATGGGGTCCCAGTCAAAATAGTTTGAGAACCCCTGATTTAGCAGAATGCAGTACTGGCACTTAATACAAAATATGCAGACATTACATAAACAGTCTGCAGATACAATATACAGTAACAAGATGAAACCTTCCTCTGGCAGATAGTTCATGCACAGAGATAGCAGACATTTCTGAGAAAGCAGGCGGTGGAACTATTCTGGGAGATTGACAAGATCAAGTTTATTTAAGCTCATTCAGCCATATACTTGTATATAGAAACTCAGCCCTGTGTTCCGGATGTGGTCAATGACAGATCTGCTTTTACAGTAAACCTTACTGCTACAATATGATAAATGTCAGGTCTGAAGAGAACTGATATAAACACATCTGAAATAAACTGTGTTCATTGAAGGTGTTATAGCCGTATAGGAGTCTGCTCTGCTTCTAGGCCGCTAGTACTGCCAGCTCAGGTTTCTGCAAACCCTGATGAGACTTCTGTGTGTGTGTGCCTTTGAAAGGAGCAGACATGAAGGTTTCTTCCAGCAACAGTTTCATAATAGAATAAATCGGTGTGTGTAAAATATATATATATATATATATATATATATATATATATATATATATATATATATATATATGAAAATTACTACACACGCATAGGATTTCAGCCCTTAAAGAAATACAATTTAAATCATCAAAAAAGCCATAATTTAAGTAAATCACACAATAATCAACAAATAAATGCTTAAATTACTTTCCTTTAACAGAATTGAGGTTACAGATTATGACCAGAAATTAAATCGCCTATACAATCCTCGTGGTGGTGCCGGATGGCTATCAGCCAGGAGATCTGTAAACACAGCGCCATCCAAAGAAAGATTGAATTAACAAAATATATTTGAAAACAAAAAAAGTATACAAATTGTAGATGATGCATATGTTCTGATGTATGATGCTTAAAAATCAGGCTGGCACTGGGTATTGAGGTAATATGGGTCACTAAGTAATTTACTTTTGATTACTTTTATAAACATATTGTAATGCAGCAGTTCAAATCCTTTTGGAGTGAGTACTAGTTATTCATGATGGAATCAGTCAATGATGCAGATACATTATATATATATATATATATATATATATATATATATATATATATTCATTAAATTTTTCATTTTTCACCACTGGTTGAGAATCCCTGCTGTAATCTTTTACTATGACATTAGTGAGAATCAATCATGACATTCCTAGTGAATTACTAAATGACATAGCACAGCGCCTGTCACTACAGCGTGTAGAGATCATCTTGTTGATAGCAGGACCATCTCATTCCACAAATCCACTACAGAAAAAGGTGCTAATCCAGAGAATTCTCAATTAATTTTAAGTACTTTATAATTTTAAGTACCCCCCCCCCCCCCCGCCATTTTACATGGTATTGCCCAATTGCAGAATTTGCTTATTGTATAATCTTGCCAGGTTTAACCAAAATATTTGAGGTGGGGGAAGCAGTTCAGTAATTGTTTGGTAAGCACAAGATCAGTATTTTCCCAGCATGCAACAGATGCATGTACAAATGCATTTTTTATACTTGCTTCTGCTCTGCATCAGACCCAATAAATGTAAATAATTATTTGCTATTAATTAATACTAATTAAGAAAGCTAGGAGATCATTTCAGCTGTTGAAGCATTCTCCTTTCTTCTGGTTTGCCATAAATGAGTAACGTGCGCTGGGTAGATACTGTTAAATAAGTTTGTCTCTGGTCAGATGTGGAAGCACTTAACCCAGGATCAGATCATTTGTGCCTTTGCACATCTGACCAGAGACAATCTGCCGCAGCATTTGTTTCAGCACCTTGGACAGCAGTGCCTGGATAGTGCCGCTGATAAGGAGCCTAACGCACTGGAGCAGCTACCAATCACCAGGGTCAGGTATCTCAGATGAAATCGTTTTCTAACTTTCCTCCACAATCTCTGTAAAGCAAAAACATTATATAACGTCTTAGTAACCGGAAGCAGCATTTCAAGGAATGATTCTTTTGGAGTCCTAAATCCTCTTTGGGCATTTCTCAGTATGACACGCATCTAAGGGATAAGTGCACTGAAGAAATGTCTTTCCAAAGCTGGATTAATCCTGGCTAGTACTATACACACAGACATCCAAGTCTGCAGGGAACAAACATCAACATAATGAACCAGTTTATCTCAAGGCAAATAAGACCAGATATCCCATCACTTCACACGCTATTATGTTTTCTATGGGTTCCTTGTGAAAATGAACACTCCATCATCTCCCCAGTGTGTCCACCATCGCAGGAACCTCTGAAGGTGACCTTTCACTGTGCTTATCCTAAGATATCACACCCTCCTCCTGGAAAGCCATTCCGTGCAGGCATCACTTTGCATTCATTGCTGTAAATTGCATTACACAATTCTTACACTGAACAATGCAGTTACTCCCATATCTGACCACATCGACGTTAACGTCTGATCTCTGTCCAGTTTGCTGGTAATTGGTAGCTTCATGTCATTCTGTATTATATTAGTCAGTGAGAGGCAGGTCATATATCGAAGAGAGATGAGTGTATAAAGAGCTGACTCTTCATCTCACAAACGCCACCGCCCTTACTGGAAACACAACGCCTTCATATAAGCCTCCATATTGGTAGAGAGCTGGGTGACCAGAGTTTTCTCATTTCTAATGAACCATTCAAAAGATAACATTTGAAGTGTCTTTCAGTAATCATAAATATATGACTAAATGCAGATTAAAGAAGCCACTGAAATCAAGAGCTGCAACTCCAGTAGCGCAGTTTCTTAGTCGATGACATCGCAATTCCCCTTCCGCGTGTCCAAGGCATATGTGTCAGACCAGGGGGCTGAGGGGGCCAAGTGTCTCTCCCCCCCAATGTGAAGGGGGCGCTCTCCCTGCTCCCCCTCTGGAGTGCAGTCAGCCTGTTACAGCCACTGCAGCTACTCTGTAAGACTGAGTAAAGTACTGGTTTAGCAATTTACCCGATCTCACAGTCTAACCGCAGTACACTCGAGCTACTAGAGGGGGCGCTGTGAGGGGTGGGGAAGGTGCAATGAGGGGGGGTGAAGGGGTCTCGAGAAAGGGGGGGGGACCAATACCCCCCCCAAAGTAAAATATTCAGACACCGCTGGTCCGAGGGGAGACCACTCCCATAGCAAGACCCTACCCTAACATTTACACACCAGCCTCAAGGAAAATAGGGTTGTTATGTAAATGAGATCTGTGTCCTGTCCAAGCCGTTACTGTGTAATGTATTTAACCCCTACCATGCATACAAATTATACCGCCCCATCCAGTCTGATGTAGAAAAGGCTGGAGGACTGCAGTGTGTGCATCTGCTGATGGGAAAGTTAGGCATGTTAATTACAGCAATGGTGCAGTGTTTTTACAATCCGCATGGATCTGCATCTGCAAATTTAAGGTAGAGTCCTGGACATAAAAGTCGCCATCAGGCAGAGGGGAGGGAGAAGGTAGTTCATTCTCATAGTCCTGGATCCACTCCAATGCTTAATTCACACATAACAACCACACTTTCTATTATATGTAAGTAAACTACCCAGTGTCCTTACACAACCTGTTGTACCAACCCATAGCTGCAGTTGCTATTGCATCTGAATCACACACAAACCTCCCATTAATTAGGATCATACCTAAACCTCCCATTAGTTGTGTGGGATTCAAATATAAACAGACGAACATATTGTAGAACTCATCCCCATCTAACAATTACTGTGTTACATAGTAACATGCAGATGAGTTAGTAATGAAGCAAAAGAGAGTGAATAACATGGCATTGGCAGTGAGTATTCTCATCAATTCAAACTCTATTGTAGAAACTAGATCCTTTTTATGTTCACGATCAGCATAACAAGCATACCATGATCTATACAGAGATTCATTTATGTGCTTTGCCAGTGTGCTGCGGCATTATCAGCAGGGATGACTGCTGTATATGCATCAGACTATATATTTGCTAATTGTTTCCCCAACGATCTCAGCATGGCCAGCAGATATAGAAGGTGCCGTGATAAATATTGGCTCATGTGAGTCCTTTTAATTAGCTCTGATAATGATAAACAGGAAAGGAGTGTTGGCAAGAGAGAGTCTGCCCATGTAGATGATTTCCAGAGTCTGTTCCTCATCACATAGCGGATGTCTGGATTTCCACAATCTCTGGCCCATCGCACTCTCTGCTCCAGGCATAATGGTGTTCTATTTAGTTACTTGAGGAAATCTGTTCATATCAAACACTAAGGAACTGGTACCGTGTAAGATTACTTGGAAACATAGAAAGTGACGGCATATAAGAGCCACATGGTCCATCTAGTCTCCCAGTTGTGTTTATAAAACTATACTGACATCATTTTATTCTCTATTTTGTTTGACATTTAAAATACCCTTATATTTATCCTAAGCTGCTTACACTGTTCTGTAGTATTAGCCTCCACCACATCTGATGGGAGGCTATTCCACTTATCAACTACCCTTTTAGTGAAGTCATTCTTTCGCACAGGACTGCCATTGTACCTCAAACACAAGCGTCTGAAATGGCCTATAGATTGTTTGGATGTAAAGTCTTTTTACTTATGTGTTTTCCTCTGGATAGAGTACAGTTCACCACACCTTCCTTCCCACAACAAGGCCATTAAATCGCTCATGTCTGATCATACACAGTACAGAATCACGCTAGCTGGCATACAGAGATGTGCTGACTACAAGCAATTAGAATGAAATATATATTTGTACATGTAAACTGGATCAAAAAAGTTTATACTATTATACCAAAACTCTGGATTATTCTCATATGGCCAACCTGAGAAGCACCTACACCAAAATGTAATACTGGGGGGAAAACAATGCAATATTCATATAAGATCTGATTCAGATTCTGCATTCCCCTTCTGCACATGCTACAACGAATGTGGATCCTCTAGGTCAGGGGTCAAGGGCTTTTCAATAAATGGCTTTTAGCCCACTACCATCCGTCCAGAAATATTCCAGACAGTCCTAACTTGTGCAGGCACTGTGTACTGGTTGCTACAGGAGATGGGTGTTCTCCGCGACTACAGAAGACGGGTGATATGAAGACTTCTCTGGGAAGAAGACATTTACAAATATTTTAACAGTATTTTAACATAATTGTACAGGATAGGAAAACATATGGGGACTGTGGGCAGTGGTGGGATGCAGCAGGTTCTCACCAGATGCCAGCTGTGCACATGAAACATAGTTACGCTGCACAGGATGCGCACTCATCTCTTCCCAGCGTCCAGGTAACATCCGGCACTCTCTGCAGTACTGTGCAAGCACAGAATTCCTAGCTTTTTTATCTTCTTAACACTTACATACATTTATTTATGGATTTCATAACCTCAGTAGTCTTCATCGACTTCAGCAATTATAAAGGTTAATGGACAAACTGGTAGGCCTGTTTTTTTTTTTTTTTCAAATTAAAATAAAATTTTGGCCCTATCGCCATGTAAAGAGGTGGAGCTTGGATGGAGTCGGGGCATAGCATGGGTGAGGTATATATATATAGTATATATATATATATATATATATATATATATTTATATATATATATGGAGGACTGTGGGACACACATATGAGGAGCTGTGGGTATATATATATGGAGGACTGTGGGACATATATATGGGGGCTGTGGGGTATATATATATGGAGGACTGTGTGGCATAAATATGGGGGCTGGGGGGATATATATGGGGGACTGTGGGAATACATGGGGGGGCTGTGGGGCATACATACCAGGCATCATTTGTATAGCATGTATTTATGGTAAGTGGATGGAGATATGTAATTTGTGGAGTAAAAGCTTGACTAAACCCATATATACTGTAAGCACTGATACTATTAATAATTCTTGGTGTGACAATGGCTATGCCAATAACATTACTCTGCACTAATTTATGTCTCTGGATTGTTCTGCCAGTGTTAATATGGCTAATTGCTTTCTGCGCAAACAGGGCTAATGCTTCTTATAAAAGGGCCTTAAAAGGGCCTGGGCTTGAACATCAGAAAAAGGCATGAATTGTAAAAAGCCCCAAAGTGTATCTGAGATGGAGAGCAGGGGGGTTGCTGCACAAAACATTCAAGCTGATGTGTTGTATTCAACCAGAGGTACGTGTACAGAAAGTACCATGGCTGCAGCTGATATGGAGTCCAGAGGAAGGGAGGGGGCATACACCCATTCTGTACCTCTGATAGCCAGGACTGATTGGAGTACTGAGTGCTGTTTATCAAAACTGCTAGACTCCTTGCTATAGGGCCAGATTAACAATGGGCCTATGGAACTACAGGCCCATAGCACTGCAGTTTAAGATATCCCGCATACAACTGACCACCACACACAACAGTGGTCACATCCACACATCACTGGCCACTTCAATGGACCTTTCATCATTTTCAGCTCCAGGCCTGTGTGCATCTTAACTCAGCCCTATAGCGCCCAGCTGTTTCTACATCTGCGCTTCCTATCAACCCTGTGTTTACATATAAAGCAGTTTTAAAATTCTAGCAGCTGGTCTTATAGACCTTAAGATAGTAAGTAAATACTTTAGAAACTGCAACTTTTCAGAGTGTTTCTATGCGACAAGTACGTTCTCAGAGTTGCTAACTAGAACACTTGTGAACGTGACTTGCAGAAAACAGAATGTGTCGTATAAAAGCCACACACATCAAGTACGTCCTGAACGTCTCGGTGCCCGCAGATCTGGTCCCAGGAGTCTTCGTGCCTTTTAAGATGCGTTTTGTGGGTGTTTTGTGTGATCATGTTTTAATGTGTCATTAAATATCAGCTGCTGACCTGTCTGCTCTCATGTAAAATCAAAAAATAGTCACAACCTTCAATTCCATGCCTAATGGGAAGGTTGTATTACCCAGCAGTCAGGCAGGGTACTGTACATGTGTTCCCAGCACATTGATGTGTTTGAGATGACAGTTGTGAATATATTTACTACTGATTATACTGTGTTTCAGGGCTCGAAGTGGGGGGGTATACGGGGGTATGACATACCGGCACTTCTCCCACTGTTGTAATAGAAAAATGTTAAATCCCCATTGACTTCCATTATTTTCTGTGTTTCCATACCCCCACTTCTGAATGTCCATACCCCCACTTCTAAATTTCCACTTCGACCACTGCTGTGTTTAATATAATATCAACATCGTATTACCGTATATATACTTGAGTATAAGATGACCCTAATATAAGCCAAGGCACCTAATTTCACCTAAAAAACTGGGATAACTTATTGACTGTAGTATAAGCCTGCCCCCCAGTATGTCTGTCTGTCTGTCACCCCTGTGAAAGGCTCATGTCACTGATGGATCATTGTCCCCATAAGACTGCATTGTCTCTGGTCTCTATGTCCCAGCTACTATAGATCTTCCCCTATATATTTCTATTGTCCCCTGTCAGTATATATGGTACTCTATCTTGACTACTTTTTGATAATGGATTCTATTCACTAAGTTTATTTTCAGCTTCAGCCTCTCAAGAAGTCGCCAAATCTGCCCTATTATAGAATTCTATTTACTAAGTTCATGGCGACATTCAGTTGTCGCCTGAAGATAATAAGAATTCCAGTGATCTTTCCATAGTCCCCACTCCTCAGGTTTTATTAGGGGGAGGAAAAGTGTACATATACAGTATAGAGAGACCATTGGAATGCACATAGGAAGGTTATAAAATAAAAAAAAATTGACCTACTGAAATGGTTTTGCTCGTTCATATGAAAAGGAACACCACTGAGCGTTCCAGGGGCATACAAAAGAAGTAAAGAGTTAAACGAACCTGTGCGGGCAATGATATAGTCACTGAAGCCATAGCACTGTATCTACAGATCACCCTAAAGCAGCATACACCAATATAAAAGCCTCCTCAGATATATGTCTGTTATTCTTCCTCACAGTAATCCTGAACTATCGTATCTCTTAGACTATACACTTAATTATACATTTACATTCTTTTAGTTTTCCTCACTAATACAGCATCTCCAGTAGATCACAATTCATGTCTTCAAAATCCTTTTGTGTTCTCCCACTCTCATAGCCCTCCCTTCCCTATGAGGAGAACAATGCAAATCCCTATATGAATACTAAGGTAAAAATATCCATTTCTTCTGTATACAGTATTTGCATCTCTGCATGTTTCCATTTAGATTATTCTAATATATTTATTACCAGCCGCTAACCTCCTCTCCGTGTCGACAATAGCCACAGGTTACCCCGTTCACATGCAACTGGGCAGCCGTAACATTTGTAATATACATTGCTGCACCCAGAGCGGGAATTATAAATTGTATCTTAGTGTGAGCAGAAAATGCGTTGTCTTCATTGTATCATTACACAGATATATGCAATGTATACTATGACAGTGGCCAAGGGAGGACGTTATAACCTGTGCTGAGTCTCCACCTCATATCTACATGTATTGTCTGATTATCATGTAATAGTTACAATATGCCATATAATAAGGACACAATTACTACAGGGCACCAAGTGAAAAATAATCTGTCCATGATGTGTTATAGATTAAAATGGTGTCCAAGCCCTTATTTCCATTTAAATCAGGGTTGCTGACTTTTAGTCATACAAACCTCATACACTTGCAATGAATGCGTAGGTATGAATCATCAAGCCTTACCCACTCATAGTACTGATCGGGGCTGAGGCAGTCATTTCCATTAAATCACTGCAGCAGCCTGGGTCCCAGGAGAATTACCCGACATCCGGGAGTCTTCCGGAAATTCTGTAAGAATCATCATCCCATGCTAGGACCATACCCTGTCCTCCCATCCCCATGATGATCTCCCATGATTTTCTTTTTGGGTACTGCATTACAAAACTGATATCAGCTCGATCACACGTGAAACTGAGCCTGCTAAATGCAACATCATTTCATTTACATCAATAACTTCAACATTTTCACAAAAGTCTAACAAACGTACCAGTAATGAAGAATGCAGCCATTTACAGTCATCATCTGTATCTGCTCATGGTGCCAGCTGAATATGACTTTATAAAATGCATATGTATCATTTCCCTGATCTGCAAGCAGAAACTACTGAACTATATATTGCAAAACCTAAAGCCATTACTTTGGTAAGATATGATATGTACTATAGTATCTGTGAGTTAAATAAGGGTCTGCAGTATACAGTATATATAGTGTATATATATGTTTGGTGTATTAATGGTCGGAGATGGCACAATATGTAAAGTCTACTGTATGTGGTGTTTAGTATGGCACATACTATAATGTATGCCTTTTAGGGTTTAGGAATGGCACACTATATACATTATATACTTTATATCCCACATATACTTAATAATTGGCTCCATTTACCAAGCCACAATGTCTTTGATTTCATATGATTAAGTGTGCTTTCATATGAAAATAGGCTTTATCATGTGAAATCGAAGTGTGCAGTATTTACAAACCCTCGCCATTATTAGTTCAATCTCCCCATAGACCTGCCTTTTCCTCCCTCTTAAAGACCACAGTGATCACAAAAGTAAATGGAGCCCCTAGTACCATACTATATACTGTACTTTATATAGCAAGCCATCACCAGTCTCCTGATATACGCCACATATAACTCATGTGATTCTATAAAGAGCAGGTGTCTTTCCGGGTAACCTTTCCTACTTCTTAGGAACATGGGGGCTTTTCACCAGATATGTACAATGTTGATATTCACATCAATATGTTAAATCCACCATAAAGAATCAGATTTTCCTCCATGTTCAGACTGTTCCTCTCCTCATAGATAAAATCCACACTTCTAATTACTTTTTGAAGTGTAATGCGTTGGCAGGCACAGAGCTTTTAATTTTCAGCTCAGCAAATATATTAATTGCTTTAGCATTATGTGGACTGCTCTTCTATGAAATTTATAAATCTGGTACTGGATTTACAGTAAAATAATAATAAATGCCCTTTTTGAATGATTGGAATTAAAATAAAGGTAGAGCCAAATGCTATGTGTTTGGATATAATAAAAAACATGATGTCAAGTTTGCAAGGAGCATCCAGTTTGTTTGACTGTACAGTAGGTTAATATCTGTGGGATTTGTCATATATATTTATAAATGGGTATACCTTGCTCATTTTCTGCTGGGAGGCACCAGCCAAAATCTTTCCAAGGGCACCACATTGGCTAGGGTCAGCCAGGGCCGGACCAACCATAACGCCAGTTACGCAGCTGCGTATGGCGCATTGCACAGGGGCAGGAGGCGGCGGAAGGACGTGGACGGCGGCGGCGGGAGAAGTTCGCATCCGTGTCCTGCCGCCGCCCCCTGCAAAAAAAATAGTAAAAACCGAGAGGGCGGCCGGTGAGTGGTCATCCCGCCGCCCTCCTCTGTAGTTTTCAAGCGACGTGACGTCATCACGTCGCGCCGCTACATTGCGTGATGACGTCACGGCGTGCGTAATTACGTCACGGGGGGCGCGGTGCTAGGTCTGCTTAGGGCGCCCCCAGACCTAGCACCGGCCCTGGGGTCAGCCCTATGTATTGGATTGAAGATATGCCATAATATATGGTCCAATGGCAGCAATTGCTTTACTCTTCTTGATGTTATATAAACAGTAATGTACAGAATGCAATGTGCCCGCTGATGAGCATGGGATCATTTTGTGATGTAGACTATTTATTTGTCCAGCTTGCTGTAAATGGAGAAAAAAAAAATGATGTGACCAGAATAATGTGTAATATCTTTTGTCTGAGCAGATAATTGATTTTTAATGGCAGCAGATTCTGAATTACAGTTCTATTTCAGCAATGTTTTGCAGCTGGGTATCACGTACACAATGCCATTGGTCTCTAGGAATGTTCATAGATGTTTCTTTGTCTCCTATAAATAATTGCCCCATTTGTCATCTCTAAAACTTGTCAGTTTTCGGTTTCATTACCAATTGCCAAGAAAAACATACCACAAATATATCATAATGTGCTCAGAGGGGCTGCTGAAATGCAAGAACGACCGATCGACAATTGGCTTATATTGGCCGTCTGCGCGTTGACATACAACGACAGCAATTTGCCAAAACAAATGTCAGTGTGCTAGAAGATCTTCATCTTCCAACATGAGAATTTATGGTTAGGAGGATGGGGTGCCTTTACTACTGATTGATTGAATGGGATCTATGCAGGGATATATGGAAATGAGGCGGAATTGCTGGAGGAAGAGTCAGAAGGAGCCAGTGAACCATGTCACTTTTACCTGATAATGGGCCTCATTCAGCATACCCTCCAACATATAGTGATGAATACATTTATACATTGAGGGGGCATCTTTTCCATTCTTAATACAGTCAGTTCAGCCATTTTTAGACTGTGAAGATCGATGATAGAGCAATGAATGCTCCAAGCTATGATAGTTAAACCCTTGTCGTGTAGAGCATACACAAACATGTGGAAAAGACAATGGAAAGATAAGAAGACAGAAAAAACCTGTGAGACATTGAAATAATAATTTGCATTGGACGTGCATTATGTTTGATGTAATATATATATATATATATATATATATATATATATATATAGTAAACTTAGCGAATGGTATGCAATATGTGGAGGGGATGTTGCTCATAGCAACCAATCAGATTCAATTCTCAATTTAATTTTACATACTGGAGAATGAGAGCTTGAATCTGATTGGTTGCTATGGGCAACATTTCCACTTTTCCGATCCCGCAGTTTAGTAAATTTAGGCCCATGAACTCAGCCTAGAGCTGCTGAAACACTTAATCGGGTCCTGAACTCCATTACAGAACAGGTGATTATTTCAGCTGTCTGTTACTACATGAAGAGAGAGTTCACAGTTTAATTTACATTTGTTCTCAAATACAATAATGCCATTAATCTCTTTTCTCTGAAGTTTGATTTTATTGGAAAAACGTAATAGCTGTATTTTCATTGAGCTGTCTCCATGGTGCCAATAGCAGGGGCAGTGGACAAATCTGTCCTTAGGGAACATGATTAACTGTGTGTACAATATGTAGAAACACGGGCCCCCTTCATTCATGCCTATAAGAGATAAGCGAGGTGGTGTTATTGCATGGTGTCCTCTGATAATAAAACTAAGAATTGACCAATCACTGGCCATTACCACAAGAATTTGCATAAATGTATATAATGATGTGAATGGTAACTTTGCACTGGGTTTAATTACATTGTGCATACATTACCTGTCATGCTAGTGTGTATATGTCTGTGGAAATGGTATTGTACAACTAATGATGATAGCTGCCTGCAGAGAAACGCGTGTTTACACAGCCCTGTATTGTCCATTTGCTGGTAATAGTGTTTAGCACAAACAATTAGCATCTCTTCATGTGACAACAGATAACTCCTGTTAGATCTAAATGGGGTTGACATGATGTTGGTTTCATTATGACCTTGCAATTTGTCATCATACATGATCTACCATGCGGTCACTACAGCAGATATTTATTGTAGGAGATAATCCATCTTCAGGAGTGGCAGAAGCTGTTCCCATCCCTGGGATAACTGACCAGCTATAGTATGATGCACCATGACATGTGTATGTATGAAAGGCGAGGGCTCTTTCCAAGTTCTAGGAGGCATCCAGGTCAAGTCAAGTGACAGGGGGGGCAATCCCAAGGATGGCATTCCTTTTGTTTTTAGCTAGACGTGGTACCACAATGATTAATTGACTTACTTGTGCAATATTATTGAACAGACAAGGCTTTTCCAATATAACAATGATACACTTAGTTACACCTAACTTTAAAAGTTTGGAACCTCATAAAATTGCAAGTACAAGTATGGTCTCTACCTTCATAAAACCTTGCCCAGTCACCAGAGTATCACCAGACAGTGGTCCAAGTACCTCCAGCATTACTCGTACCACTGGTCTAGAACCCCTGCCATAGAACCTTATTCACATAATAATTTAACAGTTTACAATTTCTCCTCATTGTAACATCAATAATTTCAGAGTGATCTGTAATAAGCAGTCAGAGCCATCCTCGCTACCTTTCTGCATTAATTTCTGATTTTATATTTGTATTTTGTAGTATTTACCAAGATTTCAAGGTAACGTGTGGCTTATACAGATGGAAAGAGGGGTCCCCTGAAGTGTATCAGGCTGCTAATCACTGGGAAATGTTAATAAATAGGAAATGAATAGGGTACATGGAACTTATTGTTGTTGAATCCATGGTCATAATGCACTGCAAGGTTTATCATAAACAGAAAACGGCATAGTGCCCACCCCCACACCATACAGCCATGCGCACCTTTATGAAATGATGAGACTGACACCAAAAGCTAGGTTTTAAAAGGAATATTGAGCCATATTAGAATTGGTAAGATTAACCTTTGATTAAACTAATTTGGGAAGAGGAACCACAAGTGGTCCA
This sequence comes from Platyplectrum ornatum, assembly GCA_016617825.1. Lineage (NCBI taxonomy): Eukaryota > Metazoa > Chordata > Amphibia > Anura > Limnodynastidae > Platyplectrum > Platyplectrum ornatum. Next base: position 111,139 of record JABWIB010000336.1, read on the forward strand.
ATAGCAGATGGGGGGGTTCACCAAAACCACCTTACCACAAGGTCATCCACCTTGACCTTAGCAAGTCCGGTCTGATCCTCCTGCAATCACTCGACCCACCAGAATTAGACCACCCCAGCACTGGAAGGTGGTCACCTCTAGGACCCAACCGCTAGGGTGTGATGTCCTCGCCCCAAGGTTTGTGCTGCCGACCAGACTGCTTCTGCTCCACAAATTGGTTGCCACAAACACCAAACCTAATTTTCTACCCCCCTACTGCCTGCCCCGCCTGGCTTGGTCTGCAAAGGAAAAGTTAGCAAGACATAAAAACACTAAAATGTGGAGGAAGGGTGGATGAAACCTTGCGATGAATGCCCCTACTCCTGCCCCCCAGTCCTACTTATATCCTATCTAGGCCCTCCCTAACTCTAATTCCTCCATCCTTCATGCTTCCATAGCAAAACCCTTATACTTGCTATCATTTAACCCCTAGGCTTGGTGTGTGTCTGAGACCCACTGCCTGCTGTTTATGTCACCTTGACCCTATGGGGTCCTCACTTCTTTTTAACCAATTTAAAATCATTGATAATCTGTGATGTTTGTGGGGTGAATGTATAAATGGAAATTTTATTACTAAAGGCAAAGCCCAGTGTGTGAGGCTGGAATATATACACCACATGCCTAAAGAATTATCTATTAAAATGCAACTGGGAAAAACACATTTTGCTATCCTGCTGGTTAATACATGGACCCTGTTGTGTTATTGTAAGGACAGTCCTTACTATATGGAAATAGCTGAGCCAAGGCGATGAATATGCATGTGTGCAAAGCCTTTATATACATAAATATATATGCAATATATTATAAATGAATGGGGCCACATGTGGTCATTGTGCTAAATAAAGACACATGAAACATAAGTCTACATAATCAATCTATAAGAAAGCTATCTGACCTCTGTGGATCATCTGGAGTAATGTATATTTTTCTTTGGAAGGTGGTCATCCATAGACACATAAATCACAGTCGCCAACATTTACAAATGAATACAGGGCCGGACTGGGACTAAAAATCAGCCCTGGCATTTAATGCACACAGGCCCACCTAGAGCTATCCACCAATGAGACTGCTGATAGTCATCCTCTTCATTTTTCTAGCCTGGAGCCAGTCAGTGAATGGCTGTCAGCACACTGATTGGTGGATGGCTAAAGCTCTCCAGCAGCACTTGGTAGCGGCCCATCATTCTAGTGGCCCATCTGGCATTTGCCAGAGGTTCCACATGGCCAGTCCTGCCCTGAATGAATATCAGTGAGATTGTGATAGCGCTATCAAGGCACTGCACTAAAGGGGTGTGTCCTGTACTGTTAAAGGGGTGTGTCCTGTGAATAGCTCCATTCATGGATGTGTCTAGTACTACCCGAAACACTTTCACAATAAAAGTGGCAGCATCAGTATTTGTTATTATTACTCTTGTGAAGACTGTGAATTGGAGTCCTCAGCTTTAGGGCACACTTTATGTATTCTGTCATTGTAGGCAATGACTTCTGGAACTAATTCAGCAACAGGGATTTTGCCCAACACTTGAAGGAGTCAGGGAGTCTCCCTGATATACCTAATAGCGAGGTGTTTTTCTGCATCAGCATGCCAGGAACAAGGGTTTATAGTTATGACTACCCAAGGCAACACTACATTTTGCCGGCAAAGGGGCTTTACAGGAAGCAAAGAAGTGGGCTAAGGTAGGTCCCAGACCCACAACTTGAGACACTGATTTAATATGAGTGAATGTCTCAAGCCCAGATTATTTCTAATCCTTAGTAACTTGTGAATAGAGGATAGTTAATGTGCAGGGGCGGGGCTTCTGAACTGATCTGCATAAATTATGCCCTCACATTTTACCCCCATACTATCTTCTTTTTGTTTCTCCCAGGAGGGAGAAGCATAAAGTCTGCAACCCTGAGTTAAGCCACTGATAACCAGGCTACTTCCCCACAAATAAGCCACATGTAGATCTGAAAATTATAATTATTAGAATTAGTTCTGCAACATTTATGGACAAATATTTGCACCAGCCATGGCCAGGGAGATGCTGACATTTGTTCTGTCAATTAATATAGGATCCATGCATGATGCTTATCCAGCATTTGTACTATGCATACCTCCTGCACTCCAATCCAAGTACCACACATGCGTGGCTGGATGATGAGATTTTATCAAAAGCGGATGCATTGTTTTTGTGTTTGGATCTGGCCCATTGAATCCATTTAAATACAAAGGATGACATTACAATTAAAATGAATGACGTACTATGGGCCGCCACTTTCCAAGCATCCACCCAAGGGATTTGTCTCTGCTTAGAATTTTGTGATCTAAACTGAATATTGATCAGAAACAGATGCTAAATAATTCTCCTTTTAGATAGGAAATCTATTAATGACTGATCAACTAAGTGAATCCCCTTCAGGCCTTGACAATTGTTTAACAGGAGTAAATCAATGATGCCATTAGTCCCTGCAGATAACAGAGGGATTCACACACACGAGAGCAGCCTCTTATAATGCCAGCACGCCTCTATGCTTTTGTTCTTGTAAATGAAAGGTTTACAAGAGGGGAGATTTCATTTGGAAATACGTCTCATGCTATTATTGCAGACTCCATCCTTCTATGGCGGGGACTCCATCTCTTGATTTATGATATTGACTGTGAAATTGTGAAGTAATATTGTTTTTTGTACTGCTTACAATTTTACTTTATTATATGCTAAGGGCACAATACTGAATGCTGTTGTTAGACTTTAGTCTCCTTCCTAATGTTAATCTACTAGCAACGCATGGTACTGGCAGTGCAAATAGCATAAAATGTGTTTCTGTAGGTAAGTTTCTAAAAGGGGGATTGGAGATTAGAGCAATTGATGAGGGGTGGTCTATCATTATTATTATTGTTGTCCTATATAATTAACTCATTAAGTAAGTAAATACATGTACATAATATATAATAAGCACTGTCCCTACATAAAATATAATAAGCACTGTCCCTTCATAAAATATAATAAGCACTGTCCCT
>JABWIB010000337.1:0-15577 GCA_016617825.1 Platyplectrum ornatum
GATAGATAGATATGTGATCACAGTGATGTGATCTGATCGCAGTTATGAATTAAGCAGCAGTACATTTTGGCTACTTTTTCTCTATCCCACCGTAATATACTTTTAGTTTCTCTACTGATTAATACATATTTATTTATCTACAAAATATTAGTTCTGATCTGAAGCATGATAAATTACTGGTATTTGTAAATAAATAAAAATGTGTAGGGAAAAAGCTCACAATTTACTTCTCAGTGTTTCCTCCTGATGCTTTATTGGTAATGAAAAGAATCTGCAAAGGGAATAATTGCTGGTTGAATGACCTTTCAGGAAGCGAGTCACCCGGAAAGGACCTTAGCTTGGCCAGTCGTGACTTTTTCCGTCTCCCTCCCCCTCCTGAGCTCCCCCCGTACCAGACGAAATCTCAAGAATCTACTGTTGCACAATAATCTGGCCCAAAGCCTCTGAAAATGGTTATGCTACTATCTGGATGTAATTTGTTGTTGTTTGAAAGGGTAGTTGTGACAAGATGTCATTAAGGTGACATAGTGTAAATTAATACAGTTAATGGAGATGACCAGGTCTGACTTACTGACCCATAGTAAGACTCATTCCAACTTAATAGATGCCGAGGGATCAACTTTTGAGTTAAAGAAATATGGCAGCCATAAAAACCCTGGGTGATATATGGTTTGGGGAGGGAAAGTGCCTCTTAGGATTTCATTTTATAGAGTAACCGTACAAACAGTAGGCTTTTGTAGCAAAATGTATGAAAATGAAATGTCAGCTTTGATTCAAGGGGTATACAGTTTTGATAGCGTTAATAGTCGTCTTTTATCACTCGGAGACTTTCTTGAAAGTCGCTTTAATTTTTCAACAGCTTGGGCCTGTCACAGGCTTGTAAATTAGAAATGTGTTTCAGGATGTTTCTCCTCCATGCCGTACGGTGCTATTAGTTATGTTATGGGGTTTTAATAAAGATGTAAAGTAAAATCTGGATCACATTTACAGATGTGGCATGTCAATTATCATATGTTTTATAGCCAAATCTGCACCTTTGTACATACTTCCCTATTTTTCATGTGGTGATTTTGAGATGCAGGTATCGGTTATCCTACATTAAATACTAACCATACACCATTAAAGTTCAATTTCTTGCCCGTCTAGAACTATTGATACAGTTGCATAGTATACAATAAATCAAAGCAATGGAATCCGCAAATGTGAAGTGTTCATAAATTAAGTTATCACTGCAGCAAGTTACCAGGCAGAATTCAATTTGGAAAAATCCCTACGATACAGTATATCTGGGGTTAAAAAGAGATAGAGGATTGAGAGTGCCAGGGGTACGCTGTTTAGTATAAATTCAGAGTCATGGTAAGTTGTTTAGGGGGGAGGATTTGAAATTAGTGCCCCTATAAAGATCAAACTTACAGGTTTATAACATAGTGTTCTCCACTCCTGTGGCAATATTTGTGATTGTACAAGCGAGCCATACAATGTCTACATGGCTACACATTGTACAATGTCCCGGGCTCCGGACAGAACACTCCAGTGTCTAGACAGGAACAGACATTTGCCAGTGATTTGCATGATCTCAATGTGGGGAGCTCCGTAATTATAAAAAAATATTGTTTATATTATAAGTATAAGTATAAAATATTATAAGTATAAAATGGCAGAATCTTCCATAGGGTGTGTGGAATAATGACCCAGACCAAATAGACTTATGTTCTGTGAGCTGTGAGGAGAGCTTGACCTGTAGTAGTAGTAGTAGTAGACCAACAACACTAGGCATTAGTAGAAATGCGGGAGCCCATTGTAAGGTACCAATATTAAAGCAGCCTGTGCCAATTACAGAATGGATCTCACCAATGCCCTCCAGAAATGTTTTTATTTGTGAGAAGATGTACAATGTGCGGCATCTAGATATATAGCATATTTGGGGGGTTCTCCATTACCGATGCAGCTCTGCTTGTCTTCAGTTGTCACATGATACTGATATTTTCATGTGTCCAGTGACAATATAAGTGAGACTGAAGATTTATGTCACAGGGCCTGTAGAAAATACACATCTACATGTCCTGTGACAGCACAGCATTGGAATGGATCCATACTTTTGTATGTTAGGTTTCTTCTAGAAACCTCCTGGGTAAGGTAACCTTGCACATGCGTTCTCCAGATGTTACGCTGCTGGTCTCCTGGCATATGCATTACAGTTTTGTACACTAGTAGATTCAGAAGCCTCACAGAGATGTATCTTAGTAATGTCACCGAATACTCGAGCATTAGTTCAGACAACAAAATGGCTTCCGCTTTTGTGAGTAAAGAAAGGGTTCATGTTAAGGAGAAGTAAAACTATTTATTCCAGATCTACAGATCTTTAGTTTCTCCATTATAACAAGGCGTCACACAAACATAATAATTAATACAATGTGTCTCAAAATGTGCATTCTAATTATTCTAACGCATGGGATATGTTTTCTTTAGGCAATAGACAAAGCTGGGTGAAAGGGGCTAATTACATTTCCTGTATAAATTAAAAACCTGTCATTTAGTCCTAATCATTAATATCATATATATTATATCATCTTTTTTTATGTAATTAGTTAATTCATTATTGTGGTAATCTTGTTATTAAGTCCCTTGCTTGTGTAGGAGCATGGGGATTGTATCCTTTTATTGTGTTTTATTCTGTTATAAATCCCACAAAATGTAACAGACTTTCCTTAATCTGCAGGAACTAATCCCCGAGTTCTACTACCTACCAGAGATGTTTGTAAACACTAATGCATATAACTTTGGTGTAAGAGATGACGGAAACGTAGTCAACGAGGTGGATCTCCCACCATGGGCAAAAAATCCTGAGGATTTTGTTCGGATCAACAGAATGGTGAGAACATTTCCTGGAAAATGTTACATCCGTCTATATATATCTTATATTACTTGTCTTTTCATTGTAGACCATCTTCATCTGCGCTCTTATGATGTAACGTCTTATGTTATTTGGTGTATATAATGTCACTATATATTACATACAATGGTAGAATTGCATGCTAATGTCCCAGCTATAAAGCATTGTAGAGATGTAACTATATAAATGAATGTTAATAAAAAATGCATTGTATAAAATACATATCTAATTAGGTATAGATACAAGGTCATAGTAAATCTGGGATGCCATTAGGAAGGGTAATACTGCGTAATGTACACTTGCTATTATCCTGAGCTATGTGATGGCTTGTGAGAGACTACAGAGTAGATATTTGAAATATTCAATTTATACATCAGGGAATGTTGTACTAGTCTCATTTACCCATAGGATCCAGCCTGATTACTGCTGACTTTCTCATGAAACATTAATAAAGCATTGTGCTCAATGCTAACACGGTTATGCTCTGACCTCAGTGATGTCACGAAGGACAGGAGCTGTAAGTAGTCCCTGATAACATTACCTTAATGCTAGCTTCATCAATCATAATCTAGCAGTGGCAAGAAAGCTTTCACAGATGTGCATCTGCAGCCTTACTCAGCCTCTCAATCCCTGCAGACCTGCATTCATGCTGATGCCAGAAATAGAACCAAAACACAAAGGCAAACGCATGCACTACATTACTGATATGCATGGGGGACGCATTCATGCAAAAGTCTGCTTTATAACTTCTGCTGATGTTCAATCCACCTCGTGAAAACCAACCCTTATAACTACATTATTTGGGAATTACTCGGTCTTTTACATGCTTTGTGCAGCAGATCAGAGGGGTTGCTCCGGAGTTGGGAGTATCTCTTAGAATATGAGCAAAACTGCTCCTTGGGAAAAACCATGTTAAGCTGCAGGGGAAGGCAAATCTAAAAGGAGGGCGAGGTATCGGGTGAAAATTACCGTATATACTCGAGTATAAGTCAACCCGAATATAACCCGAAGCACATAATTTCACACAAAAACTGGGATAACGTATTGACTTGAGCATAAGCCTCCCCCCAGTATGTCTGTCTGTCACCCCTGTGAAAGGCTGATCTCACTCATGTCACTGATGGATCATTGCCCCCATAGGATTGCAACCTTCACCCCACCTCCTGGTAGGAAGAAAGCTAAAAGTCAGCACCCCTTTTATTTTGCACCCCTCAATTACAACATGGTTTGTCTGGGGGGAGATTTGCTTCTTTTTTGTGCAGTTGCTCCTAACTACGGATCAGCTCCAGTGTATGCAACCCCAGAGCATGGTGAAGGAAATATGAGTAAAGCATTGAAAACTGACTTTTCTGCATCTACTCGACAGTTATAGCTTAATATTAGCCTGAGCAAGTTTCCACTTTTCTGCATTATCCACATACACCGACAACTGACAATCCAACTTCTGCAGCAGATTGATTAATTAGCAGGAAATGTACTTGTTAAATTATTATTTGTTTAATACATGTAACATGTAAGGATAGCCACCCATTCATATACAATATATGGCATGTACTCACAAGTGTCTTGCTAAGATTGGCTGACAGATCATAGCTGCTTTCTTGTTTATATGTGTCAAGTCATTTAATGCCTATATGACCTAACCCAGCTATCCCAGTGTAAGTCCCACACATGTATCCACCATTCATCCTTGTATGTTAGAGACCATATATTAGAGACAGATTGGGCAGGCTTGATAGTTTTCCTGTCCTCTGATGGCCACTTACAGTCTAATTAGGTTCTCAGAACACAAGTAGCTCTACCACCTTTACCGTATGATACAGCAAGCCTCGAAATGGCAACACTCCTAATACGTTTAAAAAAGCAATACTCCTTTAAAACATATGTATAAATCAAGACCTGCTTCTATGTAAATGTAACATATGTATAATGCCATTATTGATGGCTGATTTGCTTTGACATTGAAATAAAAAGACAAATACAGAATAAAAAGCAATAAAAAGAAAATAGATTTTCCTATTATCCAATAAATTATCAAGTACCCAATATGACTGGTAATTAACCTGTACAGCATAGCAGACATGCTGCACTTCCATTACGATATTAGTACAGTGTTCTAAGTTAATGTAAGAGCGGTGTTGGACTGGGGTACCTTGGACTCCTGTTGTCTGGTGGGCCAGTCCGACGCTGTGTAAGAGATTGTCCTAACTCTTTCATTTAGCACCTATCTGTCAATTTCTTTAATGAAAAATAAAGATTAAAGGTATGGATTTTGCCAAAATAACCCATGACAGACTGGGCTACAGTATACTATTAGACTTTGTGGACAGATCAGTCAAAATTGAAGCCTCCGTTCAATTGATAAGTGCGATAAGTGTGACACAAACCTAAGACTGCCAATGGCATGACTTCCATGTGGGTAGGGGTCCAAGGGAAAGAGGGCTTGTGGAATCACCCAAGGAGGACTAGCTAGGAGTGACAGCTTCAAACTGTCAGCGTCAGCAAGTTATAGAGCACTTAGTCTATTAGCACTGCTTCGAAATATATTGCAGAGGGGCTCATCACTTTCTTATGGGACCTCACATCCCTAATCACAGATCATTCCTCAACACTTCCCTAACAGTGATGTAGGGGGTGGTAGCATCAGGTTGTGGTGGGATTTTCCTTCATTGAAGGACATTATTTAGCCTTTCCATAGGGAAATACCTGGCTCGCATATTACATTTAATGGTATAAAGGTCTCTGCATCTGCATCATTTTCTTGCTCTAACTATACTGGTGTACTGGCTAATTACAAGAACGTATTGTCTGCTACGAACAAGGCCTAGTGGTCTAAAGTTAAATGCATCAATACAATATTTCAGTGTTCTGTTGCATTGTATTATAAGGATCAGGATACAAACAATACTGGACTTTCTGGGGTCTCCTGGCATTATGTAGGTATTAACTACTGCCGTCAGGTAAGTGGCGCTGTGAGAGGGCAAGAGCATACACACAAGAAAGACGTACTTCTTACTAGGCAAGCTGTGCAATGCTCATCAATATGGAATTGACATAAAGTGTTAAACAAAATATACAGAAAAAATAGATTTCAAATAGCTGAGACAAGGGAAAAAAACATTATGAAACACAACGCCCTCAAGCCACTTAGACCTTTGCTCTATAATGTGCATAATTAGATAACACCAGCGCTTTCTCCAGCTAACATGAATCTTTAAAACTGAGCTAGATAAGGGCTAGAAATCTCTGAATATATTACAGGAGCATCTTCCTGCTGACTAAACACCAATTGTACTTCAGAGGGAATCTATACGATTGTGTGTGTATATATATATATATATATATTTTACATTTTACTATATATCACTATTGAATGATAATGGTTTTATTTGTGAGCTCTTAACATTAATAAATAGAAAATAACCAAATCAAAGAGTCAAATCAAGATGTTAATAGCTTTGTTTTTCTATATTATGTTAATTATTATGTTTAATGGTGTTTTCATTGCAGATTTATATAATAGGGAGCATTCAATAACATCTACCAACCATTTTCGTAACATAACTTTTAGAAACCTGCTGTAGTAACTTGAAGCGAATAGTAAAGTTGCTCATACGGGTTATAATATGCTAATTGTTATCGCTATATTCTTGCATCAAGAAACAGAAACTCTTACATAGTGCTGTGTACTATCCAATTACTGTTAATGTCATATTTATGTATACAGGCATTGGAAAGTGAGTTCGTATCATGTCAGCTACATCAATGGATAGATCTCATATTTGGATACAAGCAGCGAGGTCCAGAAGCAGTGCGGGCATTGAATGTCTTTCATTACATGACATACGAAGGCTCTGTCAACTTGGACAGTGTCACGGACCCTGTGTTGCGGGAGGTATGTGTGTGTGCTTCTGGTTTCCTCAATTCTTATCTCCTATATTCAATAAATGTAATGTACATCCATGTGGCTGATTTGTTTTTAAACATTTATTTGCTTCTCTCTTAACACAGTCACCTTCCAGCATTTTACATATGTGATTTGTGAACACACAGGATTATCACACGAGTATGAAACATAACCCACATGTTTATTGATGATTTTGCTAGATAAAAGGAAGTTGTACAATACTGAATGTATTATTGACTAAACCCACACTGAACATGAATGGACTCATCAATACTAATCCTCTGTTCTATGTTCCCAGGACACAGTCTTGCAGATAGCCATTTATGTAGATTATAATTAAATTAGCAGTTTTCATTGATTTCATGGACCAGCAAAGATTATATAGGTTGTAACATGAGTATATATAATATGATGCACTCCTCGCTGTAAACTTAATGGATATTGGGCGACAGACAGATGTTCTCTGAACAGAAATTCTAGGTGACTTCTGCTGTCCCCTTGATTTACACTGGGGGGGGGGGTGCTCTTCATGTCTTATAATGCCATATATGTTACTAATGATTACGGAAACTGATGTAATCTCAGCCTTATATCTGGTCCATGACCCATTTCAATATGGGTCACCCTAGGTACAAAATAGTCACCAAATGTTTATATGGCTTCNTGGATGACCATGTAATACGTGGGGTGTCAGAAAATGCAACAGCTGCTAGATGAGACGTAGAAGACTCTATGTCGCTCCTTCCCCAAGATATCTGCCATCTGCTGTATGTAAAATATCTAGTCATGTGTACATCTCCTGAGCGCCGGCTGGTTACATCATGGACAGCAAGCTTACATAGATCATTATATAGAATCTTTATCTTACTATTTAATGTGATTCAGATTGCTATATAATAAGACCATAGTGTTAATAATTATGCAATATGAATGTAACAATACTATAAAATAACACATTAATAAACACTAATAACCTTCCATTGCTCCTTCAGAGGAGAAATAACAGATAAATACTCCAAATTCCATGGATATTTTGAACTTTCTATGAGACTACAGAAGCACTATACTATAGTACTATAGACTATAGCACTAGTTCAACATAATACAAACCAACACCTGCTCTATACTGGTAAAGAAAATAAATGTTAGAGGTCCACAGCGATGGAGCGGCTACAGTTGCTGTGAGAATGTAGTATAATCCAATATACGACACAAATCAACACAACACAAATATACAACAATATGCAACACAAATCAAAGAAATAATCACAGTATTAACCAAGTGCTCCTACAGTCTTATCAACAAGTTCATATATAATGTTCTATTTGAATGGTTACCACAATGCTGTGTAGCAATGGACATCGATATCTCGGAAGGAGGAAAGAATAGTGTAGCCTGGAAGTCAGAACATATTAAACTCACATGAATTATCTCTTCAAGACAATCCTCGGGTCCCCCTCTCCTCATGTCTGGAAAACCCCAATAATAGACCAAATGGATGTTCACCTCAATATAAAGAAATGATTAAGTGCAGTCTATTTCCCCCACATCATGTGGTCCAACTCTGATACACTTTATAGTATATAAACCCAGTACTCCAGCAAGAAAACGTCACTAGAGCTAGAAAGTATCTAACGAGAATAGAAGATATAAACCACTGATACAATGATTGCCACTTACAAAGATAATTTCACTATCTTAATCTGTTTTTTGTGTTCATTTTAGTTTCCGGCAGATTTCATAATGACTTTGTGTGATCAGATATATTCAAAACTGCATCTGTAACTGTAACACTGCATTGAATATCACTAGTTATGCTGTGTACTTGATATATTGTACTAGATCAGTAGATATCATTATTTATCATTGTCTGGGAGCTGTTATATACACTGTCATGTCCCACCACAGTATACTGGTTACAAGCACTGCCTTTCACTGTACATGTAATGTAAAGAAGGTTTAGTGCTTTGGGTTGTTGGGGGGGTCATAGGTAGAAAGGTTACAGAGTATGTACTGATCAGGGCTAGAAAGGTTAATGGTTGGGAAATTAAGGATCTGTGTTGTGAATGCATGTAATTAAAGAGTTCATGTGATTGTCCATCTCAGTGTTTCAGAAATGTTTTCAAATGATCAATTAAATGCGGAATCCACCTCCTTCTGTTTGTAGACACATGGCTGTGTCCACGACATTTTAAGTGCAGGTGTGTAGATTAGATTTATGCTTAATGAAACACACACACAAACCCAACGTGAAAATGTGAAGAGACGCTGGAGGGTATTGATTCATTCCTGGTTGACAGGTGAAATCACAAGCGCACCACTAAGCACTGCAATTATAGCATTAAAATATCAGAAGGTCAGAGGAACAGATAATATTCTTTTCTGTGTCAGATTAAAAATTGACACCCTTTGACAGCATGGGATCTCTGGCTGAGAAAATGATGACAGCTTAACTCATATGGCACTTGTAAAGCTGTAAATTATAATGAACTTTACAATGACTGTCTTTTCCTGTGGCGGAACATGACAGGACACCCTGGATACAAAGCCTGGATCTCTTTCTAATATGTAAACATCAATTACGTTGAGTATTAGATATTATTTTGAATTGTCTTCTCTACAAAAGGGACATCATAATCGTGTCACATGTCCTGTGGGCCCAGCTATTGTATCATTCCCCATTACACTACACTCGCTGGTTGGTATTGATGAAGTGTGTCTTGCAGAAGCTTTGGAAGAGGATACAGTTTTCACTATGCCTATGAAATAAGTGCTCATTTGTATAGGTGGATTAATCCAAGCTCTAAATGTCTATTTTTTTAATTCTTAGATTACATCAGAATGCCTTTTTAATAAGAGCTTGTAAACATATATATATATATAAATATACCATGACATATAGATTGTTATTTTATTAGTTCTAATCAGGGGTCGAAGTGGTCAAAAATTTGTAGAACTAATATTTAATCATTCACATCAGTCCCAGCCCCTGTTTAGATTTACCACGTAATGCGCTCCCATGCATACACACTCACACATTGTTTTAGCAGATAACATCCCATATCCCATCCCCTGTGGAATCCACATTAACACTTCAGAATGTACATTTATTATTATTTATTTGTTAACAGGTTTTTATATAGCGCAATCAGATTACGTAGCGCAATACATTTTTAAAATTTAATAAGGCATGACTGGGTGGTAACAGACAGACTGGGTGGGGAAGAGGGGCCCTACCCGCAAGCTTACANTCTATAGGGGATTGATACATAATGATAATGGAGCAGACAGGTTGTATGGTAAAAGTGCTCAGAGCTCTGTATGATCCAATCACACAGCAGTGTTACNAGCAGAAATAGAGTAATTTTATTAAATTACTTTATTATTTAAGTGTCCCAAGTTTGTGATGTTTTGAAATGGAAAATAAATATGTTAAGTACGGTAAAAATATGTTAAGTATGGTAAGTTGGGAAACTTGGTAAGCTTGTCTGTGTTTTAAGGGAGCCATTAAAAGTTTTGAGAGTAGAGGATAGTCGTAACGGGCGAGGAAGTTTATTTCAGAGAGTGGGTGCAGAGTGGGTAACAAGTACTAATTCATATAAGTTANAGCTATTAGGAGGTAATACTAACAAAAAAGAATAGATAATAAACTAAAAAGTAGTGTTTTAGTACATCATATTATATGTCTCTTACTTTCTATTTGTAATTATTTTGTTGATTTTCCATGATTTCTTTGTTTTCTGTCACTGCCCTGTGACAGATCATGTTTTGTCTGATTTCCTTTCTTAGTATTTTGGTTTGTTAACTACTTTCTTTTACTTTTGTCATTTCTCATCAAGATTCCTGAGGCATATTTTATAAGAGACCCCCATACTTTCCTCCTTACTGGAGACTTTATTAAGGTATCTGTAGTGGTGTGGAGACATATATTAACATGTACACGTGTGTTCCGTGAGAATCTTAGCCATCACTGCAGTCTTTAGATGCATGTCACCACAGGTTAATATTCACAGAAAACCTAACACAAATGGTTATTTGGCTAAGTGAAGCATGCTTCAGAGAAAGCAAAACTTGTCTACAAAATACTAACACTTGGATGAGTCTGGAGCCCGGGAGAAGAGCACCGGTGAATTTTCTGGACTTCTTTCATGGCTGACTTGGGATGTGCTTGCATTGTCAAATAGTGTGTTGACCTATTTCTTTGATGCATATTGATTATGACAATCACTCCTTTCTCCCTGCAGGCCATGGAGGCACAGATACAGAATTTTGGACAGACGCCATCTCAGTTGCTTATTGAGCCACATCCGCCTCGAAGTTCAGCCATGCACCTGGTGAGATATAACGGCTTGTTGGGAAATGTATTTATTTCTGACGATAGGGTTGGACCTGTGCTTGTATTGTGCAATATCACACCATGAATGGAATACAAAGGAATGCACACACACACACATATATTTCCCTCTATTCAGTGTTTTGTGTAAATATATATATATATATATATATATATATATATATTTGATGTATGGAAAAGCTCTTCATTCAGTTTAATAAATAGCTGAGGACTACTACGTCAGAATAGTATACATGTATGTTTTAAATATATATATAACAAATAAAAATGTTTATTGACATTTCCCTATCGTAATATTGTAATTTAATTAGCCATAGCTTTAGTCATAGCCAGGGCCGGCAACAGAAATCTTGGGACCCAGATTTTTGGGCCCCCATCAATAGTGATAACACTAGTAACAGGGCTCCCTGAAGCTTGGGGCCCATCACAGCTGTCCCCCTTGTCCCCCCCTGTCGCCAGCCCTGGTCATAGCTCTGGTACCTAATGCCTAGAGTCACCCCCCCTCCCCCCTTCTCCATTTCTTTTTGCTTTGCCATTTATTTAACACAAATGTTCCTGTTTTATTTATGATATGTTTCCCCTGCTCGGCAAATCAATTTATAATAATAGCTACTTTATATGTAGGCCTGCTGTGAGTACATTCGGCAAGTAATGGATATTCACTACCTCCTGACAGTATTAGACAGCCAACCCATTTTATTGCCAGTGCAGAACTCATTTGTATAAAGCTTTTGGCTGATATTAAGCCTATGAAGCCCAAGGCAAAAGAGATCAGAACGGCCTGACTCATGTAGCCTAGCATAACATTGGCCCTGGCCAACACAGCCCCAGGAAGTAAATAACGGGGGCAAAGAAGTAATGTATGCAGTGTATGGGATCCCTATGGTAACTGCTGTGAAGATAGAAAAGACAGCTTGCAGGAGGAATACATTGATTTCACCTCCCAGCTGGCTGCAGCTCACAAGACAACTATTGATACTTACAGTAGAAGACATGCAAGAAATATAGCAAATGGAAAACTTACTTCTCCGTTATTTGGAACAACACATAGACATAATATTTTAGTAGTAATAGATGCATGAAGGATACAATTTTTAGTTGCCATCTAACATTTCTGNTCCATGTTGTATGGTACTCATTAATGCGGCTCAGTTTTGCCCCTCTCACCCCTTGCTCCTTGCTCTACTGCTCAATGTATTTATAANAGCGCTCAGTATTCATTCATGGAATGACAAGCGCTGTTTTGAGCTTCCATAAGCCACATATAACTTATTTTGCAAACATGGCCCNCTCAGTCCTGCCCCCCAGCCCATCTAGATGTCCTCGCTATGGGGTCCCAATCCGTNACCTTCCACCCCTGGCTCTAGTTGTTTCTCTTCGTTACTGACTGCCTTTATTTAGCTTGTTTAAGGTCACAGCAACAGCCAAGCAGTGACGACAACAGACTTGGCAAATAATGCTAGAGTTGATACTTAAGACGCTTTTAAAGTGCTATTTGATTACTGATGTCAGCTATTTATAGGAGTTATGATGTAAGCTACACAGATTTGTTGCTTTCTTATATGCCTCGTTCAGTGCACAGAAGTATTTAAACCTTGTATTCTTCTATAGCTTTCTCTAGCAAAGTTTCATTTCTCTTTTCTTTCCTATCAACAGTGTTTCCTTCCTCAGAGCCCACTCATGTTCAAAGATCAAATGCAGCAGGATGTAATAATGGTGCTGAAGTTTCCATCCAACTCNCCAGTCACACACGTAGCAGCGAATACCCTCCCGCATCTCACTATCCCTGCCGTGGTGACTGTCACATGTAGCCGGCTGTTTGCAGTGAATAGGTGGCACAACACTGTGGGTATGTACTGACATTTGCCATTGTTTGACACTTAGTTTTATGACATTGCAAAAATATCACAATTCATATAATATGCAGCAAAGCTTCTACATGGCATCACATTTAGTATCCAGAGCGGTATGTTACATATANCAAATTGAAGCACAATTAGCCAATAAACACAATAAACTAATAGTAACAATTAGACTTTCACTTCACTTTCTCACATCCTTCCCTGAACAGCCAACATAGTGATTCCGCAGCACAACCTCTGCATAAGATCTNACGCCATTCAGTGCAGTGATAGCGCAATATGAACAGGGGGTACAAGTTACAACAAATAAACCCATTACATATAGCAAATGGTCTAATGCCCCTTAGTATGAATTCACATTGTGAAGCCACTGCATAGAGGTGTTCTCCAGGCCTCCACACTGCATGATACAGTAAGAGTCAGGTGCTCTCACCCTGCTAAACATGTCCTCACTTAACATGCACTTTGCACAATACTGGCACCTGGAAGCTTTTGTTGCTAACATTAGCACTCTGTGAATTGTGTGTCCTTTGGGTCCNAGTTGTGTTTCTTCCAAGTAATCCGGGCTATGTAGCCTGTGCTCACTCAGCAGGAGCCTGGCACATTGCCTTCCCCAGAGATGCACACAGAGCTAGAGAGAAACANCCACCTCTTGTCAGGATTTCTCCGAATGCCAGAACCCACCATGTTTAACAACCACACAACCACATTGCTCTAAACCTAGGAGCTAAATGTCTGTATTACAACCCAACCAAATGAGGTGCTTGGATATGATCTATTAAAAGGGGACCATACATCTGCAGGATATTCTGGGGGCCCAGTGCTTTAGTAGTACGGTAATGGGGATGATGGGGTTAGTTAGGATTGCCATTTTATATTAATAAAATATTAATAACTAATAACTCCCCCTGTTGACTACTGTACCTGTTGTAAATGTAAATGTGATTGTAATGTGATTGTATTGACTGCTTTAATAAAAATGTTTGGCAAAAGAAAGTTACATAAATGATGAATAAATCTACAGACTGCAGATGTTTCTNCATAAAATGTAACCATATCCACTTACCAATGCAGGTCTAAGAGGAGCCCCGGGTTACTCNTTGGACCAAGCCCATCATCTTCCTATTGAGATGGACTCGTTGATTGGTATGTATGGAGGATTATGTCTGTTGGAATTTTAATTGCGCTTTAAATGTGTTTTTCTTTTATCATTATAATAAAGGTGGANGAATTGTCTCAGTGACAAGTGAACAGATAAGCTGCATTATCCTCTGGGTTTGGTTCATAATATTTGAGTGTATAAGCAATGGACAGGGAAAAACGTAGGGTTCAGTTTATATCTAGACACAACAATGATGGCATTGCACTCACCACCTNCTAGCAGGGGGGCATCTTCAAGCATTCTGCAAGGCCAATGACCCCCTTATCTAATCATTTCTTATAGAAATCATATATCTCTTGTAAAACCAAATACTTTCTCTTTATAATTAGATATGTTTCATCACACAGTGTTTATATAATGATTATTTTAANGCATATTAAGTCATTTTTAAATGTATTTTTCCAAAAGCTAATAACTCGGGAGTCACCAAACGCCAGATTACTGACCTTGTGGACCAGAGCATCCAGATCAACGCGCATTGCTTTGTAGTCACAGCGGACAATCGCTACATCCTTATCTGTGGCTTCTGGGACAAGAGCTTCAGGGTATACTCCACTGAGACAGGTAATAGAAAATAATNCTGTGACTTTCCTAGTGTGCACTTGGTAATGTAAATCACTATAACAAATGTCACAGATTTACTGCATGTAAATTATATATATAAATGTTTTTGGAGTTTTTTTTTTACATTTGTGCTAACAACTTATCATATTGTTCCCAGGATTCATAGTTGCTGGCTTACCTGTTTCTCATCAGTTTTGGTGCTAGGTTTTATATATTATTGGTGAAGATGAAGTTTGAGATGTCTTTTTATTGATGCAATCACTTATAGTTTCTACAGATAACGATAAAATACAAATGACATCATTTAAATTAGCAGGTTTCTAATNTGTCACATTCTCTTAGGTAAACTAACGCAGATTGTATTTGGGCATTGGGACGTGGTNACTTGTCTGGCAAGGTCGGAGTCCTACATTGGTGGCGATTGCTATATTGTGTCCGGCTCTCGTGATGCTACATTACTCCTCTGGTACTGGAGCGGNAGACACCATATCATAGGAGACAATCCAAATAACAGTAAGTATAGCTTGATTAATACAATTACAATCAGTCCTTTCTAAGCACTTTTATAACACTGTGAAACATCTCCACAATTATAAATGACCCCCCAATAGTGTATTTATTTGAGATGGGTGAAAATATCTGGCATTGTGCCTACCAGTAACCCACCATAAGCAGAGAAACATGTTTTTTTAATTTGAATAATAGACGAGACATTATAGAAACATATACAGACAGATTGAACCATATTCAAACCTCTGTGTGTACTCCATCCGCTTGGAAGAAGGGCGAAGAATGCGCTCACCTCTTGCCTGTGGACTTCTACGCCCTTTATTT
>JABWIB010000337.1:99554-138533 GCA_016617825.1 Platyplectrum ornatum
ATCAAGCCCCGCCCCTTTTGTGACACCATAGATTTCCAGTCCAATTGAACGGACAGGATGATCGGACTCTAGTTGCGGCTAGTTTCTACAAATCCGGGAGGTTTGCCTGGTGTCCCGGGAACACTGCCCAATTCCCAGGAGTCAGAATTCCGGGAGAGAAACATGCTCCATTCTGTTCTTCTCATAGTATAAATGTGCCTAATCTCACAGTTAAACAAGATTTTANCCAGATCTACACTTGCACCTATTTTGCCATAATCCAAAACTCTGNATCAGCCCTTTAGTATGTAGGTGAATAATGAATGTACATAACTATAGCATGCTATTATACATATATTATACCCCGACTGAACATATTCTTTTATTCTATAATGACAGCGCATTGAAGGGCAATAACCATCAGCTTTTGCTAAAGGCATTTTAAGTTCATTACCAATTCCAGATTCAGTTACTCTAAAAANTTCAAAAGAACCCATCTTGCACTCACTGATATTGTACCCTTACATCTCAACATGTATGTAAGNTGAGGGTGTGATAGATTGAGCAGACGTGTGGGGGAGGGTAAATAGAGCAGAGATGTTTGAGATCATTCTTCAAGAGACAGGATGAAAGTATAAATCCAGATATATGATATTGTGTGGATCTGTGTCTGATTAAGTCCTGACGCATGACACAAATAGGTTCTCTGTCAGTCTCTTAAGCTCTCCTAATATTTGATATGGCTGGGAAATTTTAAGAGGCTGAAAAATGAAAGAGGTTAATGATTATTATTTTGTGAAAATAGTGGTATGGGACCACAAGAAAAATGGAGGCATCATTGCAAACTGACCCTAAACTAGATTGGCTAACAATGATTAGTACCACCTGTATTTAAAAGATGTAATGCTTATTGTGTCCACTAGATGTCAGCAGTTCTCACTGAGGAATCAGTACATACACTAGTGTTAGGAGAGGGGTGCAATGAGAGGCAATGTAAAAGATATATGGAAGGTCAGCTGACCTTCACAAGTTCCATCACGAGGTACAGCTCATTTGGCACATCCATCTCTTCAATGAGTAGAACAATATTTGGATGTTTCACTCTTCTCAAAATAGAGACTTCATTCTGGATCATATGTTCCTACACAAGAAAAAGAAACAAAATAATACAANAAAACATATACTGTAGTAATACATAATAACAGAATACTTCCCTCATAATGGCATTTAAATAGCCCAGTATGGGCCAGGCTGTGGACTGTCTGTGCAGAGCTTCTGCAATCCACGGAGCGAAGTGTTTGTAGAATTTTAGGTAGGGACTGCCCCGTGTGAGNGGTGTGCCTGGAGAGTGCATTGAGAAATGAGATCGTAACATATTCTAAANACCTACGTAAAGGATTCAACTCTGTCAGTTCATGATATCCTCAGGCTTTGAATTATTTTTTCAAAGTTAAACCAAAAATGATTACTAAATAGTCTGGCTTTTTATATTTAAGAAAATTTGAAATTGCGTAATAATAAAAACTAAATCAGAAATCCAGTATTCAATAAATTATAAACCAATATTTTCATAATAAATTATAATCCAATAATTTGTTTTAGTTAATGACTNCTTTCTTCCTTTCATCTTGGCGTTGCTGGCTGGATTTGGAGGCTCATTGTGGCACATCGGCTTTTAACGTAATGACGGGAGAGAAGCTGTAATANTCTGATGTGAAAGTTGACGTT
Source organism: Platyplectrum ornatum (assembly GCA_016617825.1). Lineage (NCBI taxonomy): Eukaryota > Metazoa > Chordata > Amphibia > Anura > Limnodynastidae > Platyplectrum > Platyplectrum ornatum. The sequence continues at coordinate 101,262 of JABWIB010000337.1, forward strand.
ACGTCACCTTAGCACAGGCTAAGGTGACGTAACCGCACGTCTACTGCATTACCTATCAGGCTANGAGCAACCACAGGGAGAAAGACTGAGCTATGCTGCCAAGACAGCACAGAACAACTGGAACTTGATCCCTGAAATAACTTGTCATACTGTATATAACTATAAAACTATGCATGTGTTTGGCCCTAACCCTAACCATCCTCTTGTAGTGTTACCTGTCACAGTAGAGCAGATTTTTGGGGGACCTCGAGCCATGGAGCCAGAGCAGATCTTCTGGGGACTTTCTAAATACACACAGCTGACATGTAGTTGTATGTATGTCGAAATAGTTCATTTTGAAACGGTAAACAACAGTGAAAGATATTCAAGTTTAATAATTTAATAGCTAATTGATTGATTTAATTTATGTCAGTCTATGATAGTGACCAATCACAATGTTGTCTTCATTACCTAAGAAATATGCAGTGTATACCTTACTTACTTACAATAATCAATANTGGCTGTAAATGAGTTAATACTGCATGACTTATGTGGTTACAACTATGGAGGTCTAGTTTAAAATTCATAATTACTCTGAATTCTCTAATTACATTTCCAGTCCCCTGACTTCAATGCAGCTCATTAAAAAAGCAGATTTCTCTTCCTGGCACTAAGGGGATAATGAAGTGTCCTGTTCTGACTGCAGCTACAGTGGATGACTCATTAGCACTCACTACAGGAAACGGCTCATGAGTTATAGGACTTCTGCCATTAGGGCATCTCATTTCAAATATAGTAACATATCCAGATATATTTTACATAGAATATGTTTATATCATTACGTCCAATAATATGAGTTTGGGGTAAAGCTAGAAAAATCTGCAGCACTATATCATATTGGTTATATAAGAAAATATTATACCAATGAGAATTAGAAAATGTATATAAGAGAGAACACACATAAGGTGAAACTATAGAACTTACTTCCATCTTATGAAGCAGAACTGGAGTGGACCCGAACCAATGTAAATCCTCTTATAACTGAACGCACCATTGTTTTCACATTTATTTACTTATTACCAGGTTTTTACATAGCGGCATCATATTATTTATCGCTTTGTTTCAGACAGAATTGGTGGGGAAGGGGGCCCTGCCCACAGGTTGGCATTCTATAGGAGATTCATACAAAAGTGCATCTCCCTTCCAGTCCTTACTGTACTATTTACCTCCCTTTCCCTGTCAGCTGTGCATACTATAAGTACACACAACACTTTATCTTATGGNAGACCTTTACTTGATTAGCATATACAAAGAGTAATGGTTGTTTGAGCATCTTACATATAATTATTATCTTATGTATGACTCTCAGCCTACATCCCATGCAGAGATGCGTGTCCTGCATATACGACTGAAACACAGGATCACGTCCATTATTATTAATATTATAGATAAACCTGACAGTTGTAGATTTGGATATCTAGCGCACAATACTCACTTTGCCTCGGCATTTGCTTTTGTTGATGATTTTCAGAGCATATTCTCTGCCGGTTGACCTATAAGCATAAGAAATCTATAATCACACATCTTTGACATTACTGACATTTGCTGTAGGTCATGTGGACACATTACCAGGGACTTTGCTTTTAGGCGCACTCAGTGTCAGATTTACTAAACTGCGGGACAAGTGGAGATATTGCCCTAGCAACCAATAGGATACTAACTAAAATCTGGGCCAAAAGCAGGGAGATTGCAGGGAGACTGAAAATGGGGATGTTGCCCATAGCAACCAATAAGATTTAAGGTCCCATTCTCCAGTATGTAAAATAAAACAGAGCTTGAATCTGGTTGCTATGGGCAACATCTCCACTTTACAATCTCCCTGCAATCTCCCTGCTTAGTAAATGTAGGCCCTAGTATGCACTAGGACAGACAGCGCTTATTAGTTCCTATGGGCAACATCTCCACTTTTCCTTTCCTGCAGTTTAGGAAATCTTGGCCATGGNGTTACAGCTCTTGGACAAATTTTAATTTAACTGTAATCTTCCAGGATTAGGTTATTTTTTCTTTTTTGACTGGCCAGAGTCTANGTGTGTGACGCCAAAATTACATATAATTATCACAAATATCACTTCTACTGTGTTTAGTCAAAGAAACAGCTTTTTTATTGTACCCTTTATATATTATTAGTAACATAGGGGCCGATTCAATATTCCTTCNCACGTTATTTTCTTGCACAAACAGTGTAAGGGAGAAAAACTCGAAGCAGCAAAAACTGATGCCCGCTAGATTTTGGCTGCAGTTCTCAGCAAAATGATTGCATGCGACATTAGAATTTGGTGCTTGCGGAGAGAGGTTTCTTAACGAAAGGAGGTGTCCCCGCCACAGAAACGGGTTTTAAATGTTGAGCTGTGGCAAAATGGGCCGTCAGCGCCGGGCACGGTTTCCGAAGATCAAGTTTGTTCACGTCGTCGCTTCTCGATTGATCAACCTCTGTCAAACTCATGTCTCAGCCTTCTCTGTACTTTAACTGGTGGCCGGCAGGTAAAGTGCACATTAACTGATTTCTGCACTCTAACTGTAACATATATATATATATATATATATATATATATGTGTGTGTGTGTGTGTGTGAATCTAGTATTCACAAAATGATGTTATGTTTATATTTGATTAGAATAAACTAAGATTAACGATTGCTTGATTGGAGCATCTTACATGTAATTATTATCTTATGTTTAGTTCTCAGAGTCTTTAATAATAACAGATCTTTCCCAGCTGTGTCCATATTATACAACATTTGTAACAGTTGCCGCTCCTCATTGTTCTGTATTAATCATCATACAATACAACCCACAAAACAGGGAAAAAGAGACTGCGCTTGAGACCTTCATATGTCAGTTCTTTCCAAGCATTATTATTATTATAACTCATTAATGAGAAGCAGCCTCAGCAATAATTACTACTAATAATATAAAANGCGGGGTCTCCTTGAACTGATTCATAAGCATAACATAAAGTAACTTTCTTCCCATTGCACTTTGGCTTTTCTGCTATACATTATATGCTGTGCAGCACCGTAACCCTCACATCTTCTCTGATCTTCCCTTTCCCCATTCATCTCCCCCCCCTATCCCCTATACATGTAATGTAACGTCTGCTGATCAAATAGAAGAAATGTGTTCTTAGCCTGATTATTAACAATAATAATAAAAGAGGAAGAAAAAAAAAAAGAATACACTAGTTCCAGACTTTGGACCAGAATCAGACCTTGTGCGGGGAGGAGGGCTGTGGACTCTCCCGCTGCCTCTGCCCCTCGCAGCTCTAACCCTACCTGTAATTTCTTGTGCGGATCTTCGAATGTATAATGGGTAATGTGATGGCAGGTGAGAAGCGTATGGCATGTACACTGGCAGGGGGAGAGCTATAATGTATATAGGTAGGGCTGATAAAAAGACACAAGTGTTCAGTCCCGTAATAGATAGTAAAAAGCGCGATTAGCGTTTTTTCCCGCCCTCGTGCGTTATTGAATCGCCCCTCAAGTCTCAAAACTGTAAGTTGCATAATTAAAAACAAAGCATCTTTATCCCTCAAAAAAATTAAAAACATAACGCACCAAGCCCTATGAAGTATGCATAGGGCAGAGGGGAGTGCCCCCCCCCTTAAATATCCCCCAGCCAAAGCCTCTTCCCTGTTTCATTTCTTTGTATGGAACAGGGTGGCATCTATTGAAGGTAGTCTATGATAATAGCCATTGTTTGGTGTAAGTAAAGTGTAGTGGAAATACAATGATATGATATTACATATATAATAGTCAGTGTTTTAGGAATTATATAAACTTTAGCCAACTACATCGAAGAGGCCTACTGTGAAGGCCCAGCACTCTTATGTCATCACACTTACCTTTCTATACACTCTTTAACTATGGCAAAATTCCCATCTCCTATGGTCCTTCCAACCTTGTATCTTTCTGCTATAGACACCGGTACCTGGAACCCTTCATCCAAAATATCTGTAATGTCAACGGAAATAAAGACATGTACTATTCTATTAATAAGATGTAACCACGCCATTACTAAGATTCATTTGTGTTTGTTTTTTTTTTTTAAGGAAAATGTCCATTAGTTTGGAAATTAAACTTTAGGTAGATAGAAATAGGCAAGCTAAAAGAATGAGGAACCTGGTGGTATAATACATGGCCCCAAAGAAGATAATTATATTATATTTGTAGAAAGTAATGGATATGTACAATACCTTTTATTATTAATAAATAATCTGCTCATCAGAAGCTCAAACAATACATAGTTAGGATAAACATAAAGCTGGCCATACACTATAAGATAAATTGTTCCAATCTAAGCATTTTTAAAGAGTGGGTAAAACCATGTTGAATTGCAGGGGAGGTAAAATGAATGTCAGTGTTTTCATGCAGGGAGAATACTTTATTGTTGCATGTTGCACACAGATAGTGACCAGTGTTACTGTTACACTGTTATTACACTTGTGCATCATCTCTCACCTGTAATACTGATTGCAATTAATTCAATTTTACCTCCCTGCATTTGAACATGGTTTTACCCACTCTTGAAAAATGCTTAGAATTTATCTTATAGNAATTTTCCTCCCCTGCAATTCAACATGGTTTTACCCACTCTTGAAAAATGCTTAGATTGGAACAATTTATCTTATAGTGTATGGCCAGCTTAAGAATGGAGCAGATCCAGACTTAAGAACTGTAATTTGGACCCTACTATAACACTGACTTACCCATCCCACATACTGTAAAATAGGGCAATGCGGAAAGAAGGATTATCAATGAAGGCTTAACCCCTACTGTATAATTTAAATACCTCTCTTTCCATCATTCATGCACCCTGTACATATGTCGGGTTGTCACTCACGACTGTCCTAAAAAATAGCATCCCAGAACCCAGGATCCGTCAAAGTGTATTTAGAAATGTAGGAGCCATGAATACTCGCAATGAAATTCACGCACACTGACTGCATGAATAGACTGTCATCCGCTCCAATAATATTTTTATTAGTGCAAATAGATTGGACCAGATGTAACAAATCCAGCATTCAGAGAAGAGCAACATAGGGCCACCTGGAAACCTAGGAATGTAGCAAAAATGATTCAACATTTTGTGTAGTCCTTATTATTATTGACTAATAAAAATTTANTATTATAGTATTATATGGTAATAGAATTCTTCCAGTCACTGTCCACAGCCTGGGGACAAGCTGTTTTCTCCTGGGTTAAGATTGATTATGGAAACAAAAGGTGCATAAAGTGACCAGCAGATGGCAAACGCTGCCTGGATGTGGTTATATGTGAAGGTTTCTCTATTGATTTCAAAGCGCGGGGATCAGCAGCATGTATTATTTAAATATAAACAACTACATTTCCACAGCTCATACCCATGCTGTTTATACTGTACTATTGTAGACAGGAAACTAGCTAGACTTGTGTATTTACACACTGGCCTATTTCCATATGCAAAGCATATGCATCTCTAGGACTATATCTTAGGCTGCTTAGTTTTATTTATCAGGCAAACACATGATAGAGGAGCTTCAATGCCAGGCAATAGAGGGTGCATGGCCAGAATGTGATGTGAATTTCATACATGACCCAGAAGACTGGCAGAGACTGGTATAGCTAAAACTAATGCTGGCCATACATCTATGCGATGAGGGTGAGATGATCCAATGTGCTGCAGGCAAGATTCATGGACATCGCTATCGATTACCTATACATCATATCTGCATTTAGCACATGCAATGTATGGGAGCGATGCATCTCGTCCCCATCGGATATATGGCCAGCATAAGATTATTGCACGGTTGCCAACTCTCCCTGCTCATCAGATCCCCCTAATTCTGTTTCGGTTCAAGAAATCATTGTGGTATGATGACAGAATTTAGAAATGTATATGTGGTTGTAAATAAAAGAAGTGAATGGAGATTTATAGTATTTCAGTGAAATCATTGGGAGAAGTACAAAAAAAAAACCTACAAAATAAATACTGAAAATATGGATTCACCGACAACATAACTATCCATAAAATCTGATGCAGCCATTTAAATTGAGAAAGAGCTTTCATGGCAATGCTAAACACACCCATAGGTGGAGCATTTGAAAGGACACAATCATTTAGTTGGACAGAACGCACCAGGGACAGGACTATTTGTCCCATTTTCTGCCCACTAAATCTTGGAAGGTATGACCATTCTGGTGCAGTACCCTGATCGTTCTGTCACAACTTCCTTTTGTTGAATTAATTCCAAATTATTTTAAATGTCTGGGAGACTACAACACATTGGGTTGCACTTGCACAATCCCTGAAGAGCAGGTAATCTCTATCTATTTGAACCACAATAGGGAATAAGGTTCCAAGATGAGTCACTAAGCCCAGTTCTGTCATTTACAGTGTTGTTATCTGATTATTGTGTGACATCCACTGTACAATACCCGTGCATACTTTACCATTGCCAGTTTCTATTCTTTCAGTTTGCTTCAATAAAAGATGTAATATAAATGATCAGAAGTAGACACTGTGTTTGGAGCTCCAAGCACTGCAGATGTGGAATCTGGTGACCCAATGCCAGATCTCTGCTGTATCCCGTCTCCTGAGTGAGAAGTTACGACCCTATCCTCATATCTATGTGCCATACCCATGGAAAATGTTGATGGCTCGGAAAACTGCATACAGTGGAAAAGCTAGTTTGGTCCTGTACCCTTGTTAGAAGGGTCATGAAGGTTCACACTGTCAGCATTTTCCACTAACAAACAGCAAAAATTGTAGACATTTTGTACATATGGATATGGTCCAATGTATATAATAATAATAATAATATGGCTGGCCCGATAAAATGTGATGTGGACGAACCACTGTATTTCCTGATATTATTCCTAATATTACCTTCAGGTAACACATCGTTTTCATCCATGGAACTGCATACTTTGGTGGAGGCTAATGAGGTAGAGGAGCCACTGTGCTGGGAGCCCTAGAAAAGCATTAAAAAAAAAAAAAACATTATAACACAAAATACAAGATGAATACATACTGTACAATCTAAATTCATTTACTACACTGGTGCTATGTTTATTGTCAGACAAGTCAATTACCTCTGACTAAAGTGTATTTCTGAAGTCATGTTATCTTATATAACTACCAGTGTTTGATTGTCTCTTGGTCTTCATGAAAATGGAAATCTTCATGCAGGGAAATATAAGACAATTTCTAAAACCAACTCCCGGGATTGGTGAGATTGGTGGGCATGAGAATTTTACTTTCTGCCTCCCAAGATCTCCCAGAAGGCCAAAAGTCAAATACATACCGGGGAGATTGTCTAAACTTAAAAATGCTTCCCGTGATTGGTGGGTAAGCGAACGTTCAGCCTGTACAGAGAGTGGAATAGCCTCTAAAAATGAATCTAGCATTCTAGAAACAACATAAACATCACTCTTAACTAGAGAAAAGACATGAAGGTATCTTATTCAAGACATTAGATTAAATCTTGATTATTTTTCAAATTAATATTTGTGTAGCTGACATTTTATTAGTGTATCTCATATCATACCAAATGTCCCGGTTTCAACAGGACAGACCCCTGAAATCTGTACTTTATATATATAGCAGCTTCATGTTAGTATTTTAGGTGTACTTTAGGTCTTATACTTTTTTGTCACAGCTTATAAAAAGAGATTGTCCGGCAGCAGATACTGAGCTAAGAAGAAAACATTATATATAACATGTACACAGTGTCCTCCCTTACCCCACATCCCTTCCCTAATTAGCAGCTACTAATACACATATGCTATATGCAACCTGCGGAGAAAAATGTCCTTAGCGGCCAAATTATTTATGCTGCCCTATGTTTTGTAAATGTTGTTATTTTCAGGATCAAAAGCCACCCATGTATTCAGCCTTCAGCACACACTTATACAGATTACACAACAGAAACGGATAGCACATAACTTACCTGCACAACGAGTAATCCAAGTGTATGAAAGCCACTTCTGTCAATTTTATTGTATAAACATATCTTATTATATTAGGTAAATGAAATGTGTGTTTTTGTGGCGATGGGTAAAAGCTCCAGAGTACCAATTAACACTCATTCCTTTATGTCAGCTCATTAATTTTCTTTTCTTGTATGAAAAATAATGAGCCTGTGTACGATTCCCAAAATCAGTCTCTTAAAACTCTGCTCCATTAACCCAAACACAAGACATTAGTGAACTTTAAATGAAGTTCTGTTATAATGGAGCTGATCCATTGCTGTTTTTTTTATATCATTTTATATTATTTTATATTTCGGTGCATGTTGAACAATACATGTTCGGTTGCATATGAACAATACATGTGATAGGCAGTTTGTTTAAACATAAAGGCATTTCTGAGGAATGCCATTTACGGGCTTTTTTTTTCTTTATTAATCTTTAACCATTCTGGGACCAAAAGTTTCCAGGGGTTGTTGGTCCAGGGAAAATACTTTGGAGGTTTTAGAGTTTAAAGTAGGAGTCGAAGTGGGGGTGCACCTCCCACAGAAGTAATTGAAAAACTACCAATCTTCATTGATTATATTCTGTGTTTCCATACCACCACCACTTCTAAAAGTAAACACCAGCACTTCTACATGTCCATACCACCACTTCTAAATGTCCATACTACCACTTCTGAATGTCCATACCAGCACTTCTAAATGTCCATACCACCACTTCTAAATGTCCATACCACCACTTCTAAATGTCCATACCACCACTTCTAAATGTCCATACTACCACTTCTGAATGTCCATACCGCCACTTCTAAATGTCCATACCCCCACTTCTATATGTCCATACTACCACTTCTACATGTCCATACCACCACTTCTAAAAGTAAACACCAGCACTTCTACATGTCCATACCACCACTTCTAAATGACCATACTACCACTTCTAAAAGTAAACACCAGCACTTCTAAATGTCTATACCACCACTTCTAAAAGTCCATACCACCACTTCTACATTTCCACTTCGACCACTTGTTTAAAGTATAATTGTCAGTTCTCGAGTATTCCTGAGAGATTCTTGAAATTCACGCATTGCTCCCTGAACCCCAGTGGAGGTAGTCATAGGTGTTGCAGCTCCTTGTAAGATGGGGTAAGGCACTGGCTGAGCACTTCAGCCACACTTACAGTGTGTTTTTTACCCCTGAATTTCATGCACCTGTAAATTGATCTATAAATTGCTAAGAAAACACCATGCACAGGAAAGCAGTTCGGGGGCTCAAAAATATGAACTCAAAGGCACCAGAAATAGAAACAGTAGGTGCTTCTATAATATAACAGAACAGCACTTGCAGGGAAGGACGCTTGTTACGGTAATCACAGGGTAAGGTACCCTGCCGATCAAATCAGAGAGTCAAACATCCTGAGACTCTGATTGGTGACCTTGTGATTGACAGGTGTCCTGCTCCTCGCTGGGCGGAGAGTTGTACATAAGAACATAAGCCGGAGCTTCTATATTGTAAGTTCTGTTATAGAAATGCAGGGCGTCTGATGCTCTTATGTCAAAACCAGCAAGGCATAGACTGTATTTTTTTTAATTGAAGGTGGGGGGGAGGTATCGGTATCCATGTTTGCATTATTTTGTGGCACCTTCCCTTACCTCAATTCCTCCTTTTTTCTCTCACTCTTTCTAACTTTAAATAAGAGAAGAGACAATTGTATTGAAAAGCTCTGTTCTGTATCTATTTTCAGTGCCATCTCGACATTTGAAATCAATGCCAATGTGCGCTGCGATGCGTCAGGTTCAAAACACACCCAAACACGGCCCTTAGCAAATTTACCCCCAGTTGTTTATATGCCATTGCTTAATACGAGGAAGGGTTCTTCATAGTAATATGATTCCTGCACTCGCTGCAAGAACCCATTATATTTGTAAAAGATACTATGATTATTAGATGGTTTCTGCTATATTTTGTCGTACCCAATCGCATAATCCTTGGTTGTATATAGTGCTCAGGTCTACTGTTTGTTTCTGTGTGTACTAGACTCTACTTGATTTACATATATTGGCTACATGATGTCAGCCCATTACTACAAATGATGCAAATTATTTACATGTTACAGGTCACAGAATTGTTGGAATGCAACAGCTACACAAATAACTCATATAAAGGCATATATCTCAGAAACATTCAGTAAATCAGGTCTGTTTGTTCTTTTTCTGTATTTGATATTTATCTTGTTATGTTGATAAAACACATTACACAGGAAGTACTTTTTTCCTTGGGCAACTTAATCATTCTTTGTTTCTATCGCATATTCTATGATAAATGAAGAAAAAATGAACACAATGAACACAAGCCTTTATCAATGCTGTTGCTAGGCATATTTTCCTCTCTCCCATTACCAGTGCTGTCAGCAGTTTAATCGTCACCCTTTGCTGTCACTTTAAACTTCCTTAGCTGGTCATCTGTCTCATAGACTGTATAGTCTCTGGAGCAGGGTCCTCCTTAAACAGGCCTTCACCTGTTCTCTAGTCATGCCAATTGTCTATATCCTCCACCAAACCTTGGGTCCATAGCTTCTGATTTCCAAGTGTCTGGGACATATAAACCTCACACCATTGATCCTGCACCTGTTTTCTATGCCCATACTAATGGACATATGCAGAGCTTGTGTTAATGTGATAACTGCTATGTCACCACACTTCTAAACCACTCTGCCTCTATAGGTCTTGTCTTGAAGCAACCCTGCATTCTACCATTGCAGATTTTTTTACCGCCCTGATACAGACCCTCTAGCGTATGGAACAAAATAATGTACACTAAAATACTTGTATTGTACCATATAAAAGATGTATGTCTGGATCTGGATCACGGTGTATAATATGTGTGCATGAATCTGGAATGAAGGTTGCCTATGATATATTTTATATATCGAAGAGATAAGTCCATTTGTACAGAATGGGATTGCATGCGTATGATTCTTAAGTCCACCTACAAGCCCTAAACCTTTCCATAACTTTTCTGTAGCTTCCCCCCCCCCTACAGAAATAATGATCGTGTGTAAAGCCCTTGCTGTATGTTTCAAGTGTCTCCACACACTCTGCAAAATGTGAGCATCACACCCTGCCACTGTAAGGGTTCCTGAGTGGTATTCAGATTCATATGGAGTGTATTCTGATGTGTAGCCGCTCTGCGTACGCATGCGCAGTGTGCTTGCAAGAACAACTTACGCAAACTGTGGAGATGTTGTCCATAGCCCTAAGATTCTCACACATTTATTGTTAAAATATCTTGTCATTTGTAAAATCAAAAGTCAATTTCTTCTGAGATCTCCTCAATTTGACTATAATAACTGGGGCCTATATTTACTATATTATATAGTAAATTTAGTAGAGAATATTATGTAGTTGTTTACTATATTATATATTTTTTCCTTTTAAACAGATCTTACATGAGTAGAACACATTGGGGTCTATTAACTAAGCAGTGAAATTGCAGTGAGATTGGAAAGTGGGAATGTTGCCCATAGCAACCAATTAGATTCAAGCTCTCATTTTACACACTGGAGAATGTGAACTCAAATCTGATTGGTTGCTATGGGCAACAATCCCACTTTTCAATTTAACCGCTTAGTAAACATACCCCATTAACTAACACATTATTTGTCTCTGAGAATTCTGTGGTTGTTTATACATGTACTTCATCCTCTGGCCACTAGTGGCCACCCTACAGCATCCTGGCTCTCAGCCTGCTCTCTCTCCTCTCTGTTCCTTGATCCCACCCCCCAACCATTAGAGGACTGATCAGATAATAAAAGCCTTCTAAGTCTCAGTGTGTGCTGAGCTCGCTGTTACTATATGCCTACATTGTCAATAAGACTGAACTATATACATGAGTGCATGGTGATATTCCCCTCCAGATTGATGTCACATATCTGTCTTGAATGATGTTCTATCACAATAATGTCAGTTAGTAAATTACTTTACATTTGTGATGTAATACTAAAATAACATCTTCTAATTAAACTTTTAATATATAAAAGGATTTATATTACTGATGATGAGCAGAGCATACTGGTCTCATAGTATGGAAGGGTGAATTTAAGGCATTATTTTAATTTATTATTAAAGCAATATGGAAACCCTACTTATATTCAGTAGATGAAGAAATGTCAGTGATATTTACAGTATCAATTTTAATGCTTTCCTGTATTGCTTACTTTGTTTAAAAGACAGGTAAGAAAAAGTTCCTTTCCATTCCCCTTGTCAATAGCAAGAAATACGTTTCTGAATGATGATGTGGATACATTTTTGACATAAAATATAATTTAAATGGTTATTTTAAAATGCATTACAACAGAACAAATCCTAGAGGCGTAAATCCTTGCTTGGCTTTCTTTGATGAATATTTAGACGCAGTTTCACTGAGGCTTGAAATAGCTGGCATTGAGGAGGCACATATGGTATGTACAGTGAGTGCTAATGTGGGTCAAATATATTCCTGAAAAGAAAATATGGCTTACTGACTAAAACAGCTTAAAACATCCCCTGGATAATGGCAGCAGAGCAGATTATCATTTAAAGTTAATACATGGAAATATATATCCACACATTTATACGGAAAATTAACATTCATCTGCCTTAAAGGTCCTGCAGCACCTTCTGTATTTCTTCTAACTTCAGCTCGGAGGTGCCATTAACACTTATTCACTGGATCGTAATTTGGGCTTCTAAAATACCAGCACAAAATAAATAATTAAATGTTCAAAAAACATTTCCACAACTAGACCCTCCCTCTGCACTGATGCTATTAAGATAACTGACCACTCTCTCATCATTCCTCGCTCCACCTTTCTTCTTTTCGGTTCATTCTCACTTTTGTCTCCCCATCTTTTGTCAAATCCTATACTGTTAATTAGCCCATATCCTCAACACTCTTTCTGAGTTCTCTGATCAGTGATTGCTGATCCTCCTTCTCTCTCATACCCACCTCATAAGATGGGTACACAGCAAAATGATTATTAAATGTTTTGATGTTTCAAAGGTCTCTGCTAATGATCAGCAGCTGCACAAGGTCTCTGCCTTTAAATAACCTTTGTTGCAGTAATATGCTGAAATGACATACTCATCCACAAGGTGACCCTGTAAAAAATTTGAATTGGGAATTGTTGCTGTGATGTGTACCCAGTATTACTCCTGTATTGTTGTATAATAATGAATTAGGGTGGTACTACCTGCAACCATATTGACATACTAATATTAGGAGAAATACCTGAAATTTGGGAGTCTCTTGTAAATGGTGGGAGAGCCAGAAACCCTGGGGATCACAGGGTGGACAGCACTGTACTTTGCCATAAAATAAAATGTATTACACTGCTACCCAATATCTCTGGAAAATGGTTTTGTTGCAGACTCCTTCCCTCGGGCCTTGTTCACTGTGTCTCCCTTATATCCCTACTCCTAGCTTTTCCTTTAGTGTAAAAGATTTAACTGGCTCCCTCTGATTCTGGTGTTTTACTCTTATTTCCCTGCTCCCAAGTATTTGTTTCCCTGCTCCCAAGTATTTGTTTCCCTGCTCCCAAGTATTTGTTTCCCTGCTCCCAAGTATTTGTTTCCCTGTTCCCAAGTATTTGTTTCCCTACTCCCAATTATTTGTTTCCCTGCTCCCAATTATTTGTTTCCCTGCTCCCAATTATTTGTTTCCCTGTTCCCAAGTATTTGTTTCCCTACTCCCAATTATTTGTTTCCCTGCTCCCAATTATTTGTTTCCCTGCTCCCAAGTATTTGTCATATCTAATACTTTGTGTATTGCTACTATGTCATTCAGAATACTGGACTAGATCTTTAAATATAAGAATACAGGTGCAAATGTTACATTTCAGTGAAAGTCAAATTACCGGTGTTACTTTCACTTTTACACTGCTTAGGCTTATGCTAGGAAATATTATGCGTCTAATTACAGGTAAAGAAATATAATTTGTCTAATTAACTCTAATAACCTAATAATACATCCCTTACAGTTCAACATGGGTTTACCCAGTGTAATTTTCCAGATGTTTTCCTTCAATTTCTAAACCTTGGATCATTTTTAAGCAAAGGTTATTTATTAGACAAACTTATCCCTGTGAAGACATGACTTACCTGGTGTGTGGCATTCTGATGCATCAGGAATCCTAATATGTGAAAATCCTTACAGACACCCCCACTTGTTCCCCATGATCTATGTGTCTCATCTATAAACAATCCTTTTATATTAATGGTAATTTAATTGTTGAAGCTAGTGTTGTATGGCCAATGTAAATATTGGTGGAGAACCCCGGGTACACAATATTCAGTAATATGGCTTAACTTAACTAACATCATTCAAAACTATTACTTCAGTTTTGATTGAATTCACTGTTTAATTAGCAACATTCAATAATTAATGAATAAAAGCTTTCATATAGACCAGCAAAACACAGAATAGTACGGTAGCTATCAGTAAGAATGACTCATTGCTGGCACTAACGTGTAGATCTAGCTAAGACACTAAAGGTTATTATAAGCATTATGACAGAACTTTATGTGAACTGGTGCACAGAAAGCTGCTGTTATCCAGAACAACAATATTCTATAAGACCTGCAGACTACTTATACTGAGATATATCCATTGAGAAAGTGTTATCCTAGACTCCAAACTATCATTTTCTCACTTTTTCTTACTTATTTCCAATACTACACTGGAACAGTCTCTCTCAGTTCCCCTCCATTAAGTCTATACAACCCATCATCATCACCCCTATACCTAATCTTTCCCCCTCCACGTCCATCTGCACTCAACCCATACGTCACCATTCATAAACCTTCCTGCGCACCAGCTTCCCAATCCTTTACTCATCTTCCCTCCTCATATACCCTGTTCAGTCTCTATGAAACCTTAGATTGTTATAAGCAGGTTTTTTACCCTCCTGACTTTTGACACAGCCCCCAACATGCCCACCGACCCTCTCCTTTCCCACCTAACCTACTTTCTCTACCTTGTCTTCTCCTGTTGTAGAATACAATTACATTACTACAGTATATTTCATCAAAAATATTATAATTTGTATGTTGTACTATGCGTGACTCTGATGCCACAGACATGTGGTGGTGGCTTATAAATAAAGATAAATCATAATAAAATTATGACATCTGGCATTTTTAAGAGGACAGACAAACAATTTATACATGATTAAATATCTTTCATATTGAATATAATTATTTACATTAATATTAACATTCTTTCTTAGCCAGCATGCTTTACAGTATCTACAATGTTTGTGCGATATTGGTTGTACCATTAAGTGCTATACATAGAGTCGGCATGAAAAAACAAGCAATAGCCATCCACTGGTGGGGAAATTCACAGTGGGTTATTCTAGGTAGGATAACATAAGTATCTAAGATAATGGAGTTATTAGTGGTGTGAGGATCATCTGAGGCAATACAGTGGTGGCACACTATATATTGGATGGTTTCCATTTTGTCATCAAGATTACAGTGTATTTGCGTTGGCTACAATAAGAACACATTTTCCTCAGCAATATATCATAAGGACATGAAAGCATGAATTATTTCCCATATAATTTTATTGTGAGATATTATTAAATCATTTCACTCTAAACAACAATGACAACAAAAAATTCAGGAAAGCATAATAAACGTACAGTGTGTAATAAACAAGAGCTGAAGTCTATGTATAAAGTGTCTACTGGATTTTTGGCTGTGCACAATGAAATGTGATTACTGGGACCAATCACTAAGGACATTACACACTATATAGGGAAAGGTCTAGACGTCACTTAGCCGTGTTCGTATGAGCGACACTAACATCTATTTAGAGAACTTTATACAGGAACAATTGTGGTAAGTCTGAAATTCAGTTACATTCAATATTTCTCTGCTAAGACAAAGTGCCACATAATAATGAACTTAGATATACTTAGATGAACTCCTTTATACATAGACACTGTTACAATGTTTTGGCTGGTAAAATCACAAAAGAAAACAGTATATTACAACAAACGTCTACACTTCTACATGCAAAGTACATCCATTTTCTTTGGAGGAGAGAACAGTATGAAAAAAAAGATTTTGTATAAATATAATTTAAAAAAAACTTTTATAGGGCCTGGTCTCAAAAACATCATTATGTCAAAATTCTTGCACAAATATGTTTTTTCTTTATTACAGAGGTTTCAAAATATATTCACAATGAATCAAACCATAATAAAGTCATACATTTCAAGTCTTACATTAGGAAATGTGTGCTAAAATGCTGATCTATAACATAGGGCCAGATTCTGATCTTTAGGTGAAGTATGGTCAAAACCATGTTGAATTGCAGGGGAGGTAAATTGAATTAATTGCAATCAGTGTTACAGGTAAAGGAGATGATGTTTCCAGCACAAGTGTAATAACAGTGTAACAGTAACACTGTGTGCAGCATGCAACAGTAAAGTACTGTCCTTGCAAGCAAATACTAAAATTCATTATAACCCCCTGCAATTCATCATGGTTTTACCCATGAGAGTCATGAGTCAAAAGGTGTGAATCTGTCCCATAATGTAACAGATAATTGGTAGCAATAAAGCATTCACAGGAAAAATAATAGACAATGTACCCGTACCCGCAATGAGTCAAGACGTATGTATTATTATGCCAGGAGTATTATGATTTTCACACAGAGGCAATATTCATGTTGGAAATGGCGAATATTTTGACTACATTATAAATATACATAGTTGGAATAGTATTTACTGCTTACAGGCCCAGTATGGTAAGTACATGAGATAAAGGATTCCAATGACTGGCCATAAGGACTGTACAGTTTTTGTAGTTTTTTTTTATAAATATCATAGTGGTAATAAAGTATATTCAGGTCTTCTATACTTTCTCAGGATGACTGTGAACTAACATTCATTCCTGTAAGAGCACTGATAAGATGAAATCATAATACACCCACAACA
Source organism: Platyplectrum ornatum (assembly GCA_016617825.1). Classification (NCBI taxonomy): domain Eukaryota; kingdom Metazoa; phylum Chordata; class Amphibia; order Anura; family Limnodynastidae; genus Platyplectrum; species Platyplectrum ornatum. Next base: position 118,231 of record JABWIB010000337.1, read on the forward strand.
TGCAGGTCCTGTACATATAAAACAGGTTTCAGTGACATATTCCAGTTTCCAGACATTCATAAACTTTACATTACAGAGAAGTGGAAGAAACGGGAGATTGTCATATAAGACGGGAAGATGCTGTATAAATGAATGCACCCGGTTTATAGTCGCTTCTGTGTAAAACCTGTGTAAAGCCACAATGTCTATGGTGACATTGATCCCAGCTTCCAATCACTGCGATCCCAGCTTCCAATCACTGAGATCCCAGTTTCCAATCACTGTGATCCCTTACCTTTTAGTCTTAGTGAACTGCCCTTAGACTGATGATTACCAATGTTTGGCTCTCTGTGTAGACCCTGGGTTTAATGCATTATTGTACTTGAGTTTGCACCTTTTCAGTTTTGTCCTATTGCTGTCTCTTTTTTCCTTATCCACCCTCTTTAATTTCAATACGTCTTTTCTTATGAAGTTTGTTTTACTTATATTAAATACGTCTGTACCCTCATATGTCTGCATACATGATTCTGCTTCCATTTACATGGGTCATAGCGTCACACTGTACACATATGTCTCAGGTCCTGTAATCAGATATCTTCCTTATCTCATTACTGGGGTTTGCAATCCCCCAGAAGTAGAGGTCTAAGTATGTTGGTGGCATAGTCTGTATACTTTATTTACTTTATGTTATTCATCTCTTGTGGCAATAGGTAAGAGCAGTAACTTGCACAGAGTATGATGCATAAAAAGTGCAGTTTCAGATGTCATACCCGTCTTAAATGACGCATAAGATGTTAGTTAAATTAAAAGGCAAATGCATGAAACAGGCAACAAACTTAATGCATAAAAAAAAATCAAAATAATTTCTCTTCAAAGGATACAGCCATTTTTCTCTTGGTGGCCACATAGAGGTAGCTGGGAGAGTGCAAACAATCAAATAATCAATCCAAACTAAAAATTAAGGCGTAATTAAAGAATATTAGATGCTTGGACCAATAAACAACAGAATACTCCCGTCACATGCTTTCTCCATGTTGTCCACAAATGTATAGTGTTCTGGTACTATTTTACCTGGTGCACAGGCACATGTTTATATAAATATAATTCTAGAGGGAACTGTACATGAAATGCACTGTTGCAAAAATAATGCATGAAGACTTTTTTTTAACAGTGAATTTTATTTCTATTAGTAAAGCTGGCCATAGACTATGCAATAAATTGTTACAATCGACCAGCTTTAGTCAAGAGTGGGCAAAACCATGTTGAATTGCAGCGGGGGGGTAAATTGAATTAATTGCAATCAGTATTACAGGTGAGAGATGATGTTTCCAGCCAGGGCCGCCATCAGGGGGGGACAGCCGGGCTTACAGTCCCGGGCCCGGCCGTCCCTCCACCTCCCAGCAGTGGCCCGGCGCCCTGCACTGGGCGCCGGCCACTGCCGGCAGCCTGCATTAAATCACATAGACGCCATTATTGGCATCTATGTGCTTTTAAATAGGCCCAATGGCCTCCCGCAGTGACGTCGTGACGTCATGACGTCACGACGTCCTGCCGATATGTGGGGGGCCCGGCCGCCCGGGACCAGCACAAGTCTAATAACAGTAACACTGGTCAGTATCTGTGTGCAACATGCAACAATAAAGTATTCTCCCTGCAACACTGACATTCATTTTACCTCCCCCGCAATTCAACATGGTTTTACCCACTCTTGACTTAAGCTAGTCGATTGAAATATTCAGCGTCAATGCTATGCAAAAATGGGCAAATCCAGGGAAATGTAAGTTTTGAAATATTATGGAAGTATAATTGAACATAGCAGTATCAGAAGGAGAGGAGGAATCCATGCTTGTCTGGGACATTTATTGTAGTACTGATTTCTCTCAATCACTGTATCTGGGGGTGGACCTAGTACTTTGAAGACAGTGATGTGTAATGTAGTTAAGTCTCGGTTGGAAGATTGTTAAAGATGTTATTAGTTTGTGTTATATTTTGCAATCTTTTATCTATTTAGGTAACATTTAGGTTTTTTCTTCATTTCCCTGTATATGTGTGTTTGTCATGTTTACTATTATAATCCTTAACCCTTTAATTTGTATAGATTTTGTAAAACAATTAATTGAATGTTATATTAGGAAAGAGAAGTAGCATGTTCCATTGTCAACAATCATAGCAAGTAGGTTATGTGTGTTATTAAAAATGGCATTAGCCTGAAAGTTTCAATGGAGCTGACCTATTTATTTTGTGTCATTCATCCATAAATCACACATGTTAAATATTTTATAAAAAGTGTAAATAAAGTGTGTAAAGGAAATAACATGGGGATATTCAGTTGTGCATGGACACGCCAAGAGCATTACAAAGGCACATTAGCAATAACTGTCCAGCCCCTTAAAAAATGGCTTTATCCATGATCACATAACTTTCCACAGTACAATAACATAAAGGCGTATACAACAATGCCTAAACATATAGATTAGAGTCATATTATCAATATAGCAGTAACTGAACAAGATTTTTCTATTTGAGAGATCTAACTCTCCGCTATGCATGTCCCAGGGAAGGAAGCCATTTTGAAGGTGAAAGCAATATCCATGATAATGAGGCAGTTCAGCGACATAACTAATATTCAAAAGGCACTTGTTCCTTGTGCATTAATAAGCTGCAAAGCCAGAATAGTGGGGCAGACAAAGGATAAAACATCTTTTATCCAGGTATGAGCAGATAAGATCACATATTTAATATGGTGTCTTTGAGGCATACCTTGGGTAAAACTGCAAATATAGAAAAAAATCAGAAATGAAAATGAATTACATTGTATTCAGTTGTATTAGACACAAACTAAATTGAATGCATTGGGCCTATTTAGGACATATATACGTTGCATTAAAAGTCTAAGCAACGTATTGTATTAAAGATAAACAAAACATATATGTTTATGGAAACTGGAACAATATTACCAATTCTGCTTTTTAAACTTCCAGTAACCTCCTATAACTGTTTAAAGGGCAGACTATGTAACTAATAATTTCACTAAGAACCTCATTCATGTTAATCAGAAGTGGCCAAATCCAGACACACAAGTAGGTTATGCAATTCACACAGGGCTTGCAAAATGGAGTGTGCACTCGACACATTTTCCCCAGGATGGATCTGGCCCAACTGTGAATATCCATCCACCAAAATGGCTGCCTTCAAGGAGTATCGGTGAGTATCAGTGACACATTAAGGTATATTAAAGGTAACAATAAATTGATGGCCAGCAGGGTATGAGCAAAGCATAGATACTGTTTATTACTGTATTACATTATTAATAATTACTATCATTAGTTGATTTTCAATATCTTATATGCCTCAAAAGCACAAGCATCACACATCATAAAAAACACAGTCTAACACATAATTAAAACAAGGAGACATTAAAATAAAAGTACAATCAGTCATCCAATGGATACAGTTTTAATATTAAAATGGTTTAACATGATTAAACTGTGTAATTACAGAGCAGTTTGTTAACATTCATTAATCAAGAATAACAATAGAAAGTAAAGCAGGAAAACGAGTATTAGTTGACAGCTTTCATATAGTCCAGATGTGATAGCAAAGACAGTAGCAGAGGGTATAAAGACAAGAGCTGCACACCAGGTTCATAAAGTATATAGTGAATGTAGGGCAATGTGTTACCAACAGTCTTTTATTTAATGACCGTGTGGGACTAGCGCAACTGTTTACGTAAAGAACAACTAAATGAAATGTAACTTCTATGGAAAGCAGCCAGATCATTGTGCCAAGGTTACAAAATATATACAGGAGGTACAAAGCAAAAGAAAGATCTCTTTTGTAATTAATGGTAATGCATTCCTGACATACAATTTATTAAGCAGTAACCGCCAGGCAGTTTCTGATCAGTTTCTCATAGTCTGCAGTGTTGGTGTGAAACACATTAATGCATAAAGCACTGTTCAGACTATTGTACAATTCAACACTGAAACATGATGATATATATATGAATATGTCTCCATTTTGTTTAAATAAGGTATTGGCATTTTAATCAGTATATATTTATATTGCTGGGAATGATCTCTGCTGGATAGGTACTATGTAATATTTTATGACCAGAAGCCACGACTGCTGCAAAAGGCTGCATATATTAGAAGGACAGTCCTCTAATTGCAGTACACTGGAACAATGCCTAAACATTACCTAGTAGGACTGCAGATTTGGACGTGTAGTCATTATGAGGTCATTTTTGGAAGTCAAAACAGAGAAGTTATTTTGGGAATTTTTCTTCTGGATTAAAAGAAGCCATACATATGAGGTGCCCATAGAATACCTTATGAACCAGAGTCAGCCTTTGCTTTACTTCATGTTAATTTAATTCGCTTAAACTATCACCGAGTCACAAACCAGAAACACTGCTCCATTTTCTCTTTTAAACTGAGTCTCCTACTGAATCCAAATCATCCGATGACAGGTGACGGTACAGGTCCTGTAAGATGAAGTGTATTATAGATTTGTTCACCTGTTATTCCTCTCATATATAATATATTTCATTTATTTTGTTGCAAGCAATTGTCATTTAGTGCTGACATTTTACAGAGTAAAACAGACATAAACACATGATTTCATCAGGTCAATGCATTCACTTTACATCAAAAGTACAAAAAAAGCAATAACACAAACTTTAAGACACAATAACATATTACAAAAACATTAACAAAATAACAGAGAAGAGTGGTTACACTTTTAGAATTTGAGCTGTTGCATTTTGCGTATAGACCAGTGTTTCCCAAACTGTGTGCCATGGCTCCCTGGGGTGCCACGACACTCTCATTAGGGTGCCACAAATTGTTTTTTCCGATGTGGTGCCATTTTGCTAGTGCACAATTATGTGTCTTGTATAGGAGCAACACAAGATTTGATATCAACCTGAAGTATTTCTGTCTTTACCTAAATAGTTATTACACTATTTTGACTCAAAAGCTTAAAAAATGTGAAATAATTTTGTATTGGGGCGCCTTCAAAAATTATGGAGAACCTAAGGGTGCCTCGACTGAAAAAGTTTGGGAACCACTGGTCTAGACCAAAAAAATATCAAATTTCAAATGAAATCACCAATTAGTTGATGACGTATTTTTTTTTTTATTATGTCCTAAACAACAAAAAAAAATAAATATATATATATATATATATATATATATATATAATAAATATAAATTTGCACAAGTATATTAACTAAAATATAGTTCATATAGATATGTTGTCACTGTTAGCATTTTTTTGGCATTAGACTTAGAACATCCCATTTAAATGGCAAAGGAAGACATTTTCTGTTAGTGAAAGGAAGAATAAAAGGTAACAATTAAAATAAATAATAACATTTATTACAACATGCAGGGCTAGATTTACTAACGCAGAAATGAAAAAGTGGAGATGTTGCCCATAGTATCCAATTCTCTACTATGTAATAGGAACGTGAGAGCTACAATCTCCAGTTTAGCAAATGATATGGGTCTCTTAAGAAACCATAGACCAGGTGCTACAGAAGTGTACAGGAATAAGAGAAGTGTTTTATAAAAAACAAAAACCAATAAATCCACATTTCATATAAAGGTTTATTAAATACTGTGTTTAGGGAATATGCTGAGTATTAAAATCAAAACAACAACTTGATGAGTAATTATTTGCACCTTTATATATGGTCACCCGCATTGTCTCCCCCTACTAACAGGTGTCACAGAGCTCTCATAGCTATAGGAGACATGGTTAATTGATAAGAAGTTATAATGATTGGAGTTTCCATTCTGGGATTATCATGTACTATAAGAGTCTTGAACTAGAACAGGGGTAGGCAATCCGCTGCTCTCCAGATGTTGCCAAACTTCGCATCCCAGCATGCCTTGCCAGGTATCAACTGTTAAAGCAACTGTTAAAGCAATTAAGCATGCTGGGATTTGTAGTTTGACAACATCTGAAGAGCCACAGGTTGCTTACTACTGACCTAGAATAATAATGGTTAACCCTGAGCCTGATTTAATAATGCATAGTATGTGCTATCCTGCACACAGGAGAACACTGCACCACCATTGCTCACCTACATGCAAAGGGATGTCATTTCCTATATGATTTCCTCAGCAGACACCTATCCTGTCAATGCTTAAGGTGCATGGTTACTGCTCAGGCATCCCTTCCAGTAATAATGACCACACACTCATGTACTTAGACAGCCTCCTCGATTTATAAGATGATCTGTTATGCAATCTCTGTACTGGTATGGATGGTGTCACCCCATGCCACTTATGGTTTGACTCCTTACTTAATAATAATAACACATTATATAACCTATTCTCCAATAAATGCATTGGAGACTGTTTATTATATTTATTTATGGATTATTATTATTATGACTATTAATACAGCTTTAAACACCCAAGTACTCAGACATAGATCTGCGAGAGGTTCTAAAATGTCAATGTGAGAAGTTCTCATATCTGTTATATGTTATGCCACTGTCTGCAATGATACAGAGACGCACAGATAATATATATTTATTTTTGCTCCCCCCAGTTCTTTTCTGCTTATGTAAGTAAAAAGAAAAAAGGGTGAAAGATGACAAATCTGTCTTTGTTTTCTGGAGTTAGACTTTTATAATAATATGCACCTTGTCTATATTGCACTTATGTTCTGTATAAGTGACACATTTCAAATGAATTACTCTGTGATTAAAGCTCATTTTCCTAAATCTGTCTTGTTTAACTCTTTACTGATTGAGCTGCATTATGTAATTGTATGACATCAGCCCTGGAATAATATGCTGTAATGGTATTTGTTTGCTTAATTTAAGATTAAATAACAAGTTATTCTAATAAATAAATACAATTACGCTTGCAACTGGACTTCAATGCAAAGTTCCATAATATGAGATAAATCCCACCCTTCTATTTCTCTAGGTCCCATCAGTCTCTCCACTATACTTATTGCCTTCCTCCAGTCACACCCTCCATCTCTTCAGGATCCTTACTATAAGCCTCTAGGACAGTGATTCCCAAACTGTGTGCCTAGGCTCCCTGGTATGCCGCGGCACTCCCATTGGGGTGCTGCAGAATGATTTTTCTGGTGTGGTGCCACTTTGTTAGTGTTATGCGGCACCTTGAAAAATTATGGAGACCCTAAGGGTGTCTCGACTAAGAAAGTTTGGGAACCACTTCTCAAGGCTATTTACCCTATCTCTCCAGACCCTCCTATGTTTCTTCAGGCACCTTATTCTCTCCACTCCACTCTCCCGGCTCCTTGCTCTATCTTTCCCGGCTCCTTACCCTATATCTCGAGATTCCTTTGCTATTTCTCTAGACCCTCTTCCTTCTGCTCACTCTCTCCAGACTCATTAATGTATCAATCCAGGCTTCTTTCTCTATCTCTCCAGACTCATTAATGTATCAATCCAGGCTTCTTTCTCTATCTCTCCAGACTCATTAATGTATCAATCCAGACGTCTTTCTCTATCTCCAGGCTCATTATTATATCAATCCAGAGTTCCTTCTCTATCTCTCCAGACTCTTTATTGTATCAATCCAGAGTTCTTTTTCTATCTCTCCAGACTCTTTATTGTATCAATCCAGACTTCTTTCTCTATCTCCAGGCTCATTATTGTATCAATCCAGACGTCTTTCTCTATCTATCCAGACTCCTTGCTCTTTGTCTCAAGGCTCCTCAATCTCTCTGGATGCCCTTCTATTTTTCTAGGTCTCTCTCTCTCCACTGCACTTACTGCATCCCTAAAGTAACCCATCCTTCATTTCTGCAGACAGTATATCCTTAATCTATTTCTATATCCATCCTATGGAGAAACATCTTCTGCGTCTCCAGGCGCCTCACACTACCTTTCCAGGCCCTTATTCCATCTCTCAAGGCCCCATCCTCTATGTCTCCACACCAGATAGCAGATTTTCCACTTATATGTTACTGTTTCTTACTTTTCATACACCTGGCTCAGAACTATCTTGTCCAGCTTCTCATGCTACCTACCTGGGTAACACAATCATAACCTCTGAGTCTAGCCCTGGATTCATGGCGCTACAATAAGAGCTCTAGGTGACATAGAGCACTTTGGGAATTTGTAGTCAATACTCTTAAGTCTGGAAGTTTTAGAATGCGTTGTGATCAGGTCTCCCAGTATGGAGGTGTGGCCTGAATCTGGATGGGCGGGGCAAGGCAAAGCAATGTGGCATGGACAAGGTGCGACTTGTGCAAGTGCATTAAATAAGCTATTAGAGACCGCCAGCTTGGTTGATAAGTGTAACACTGATTTTATTTTATTATTAGCCATCTTACATGGAATGCACATTATTAACATATAAAACATGTCTGGTTCTAATTAATATGCACAGAGCAAGTGGGCATGAAAAGGTTGACAACAGCCACAATCACAGACGCAATTATTTAATCTTCAAACTTTTCAAGTGTGTGTAATTGCTGCAGTACATTAATGAGAGCACGTTTATGCTGGAGGGCAAAGTAAATGCTGAATATTCCCATCTGGCTAACCAGTGCCGACATACACATCTGTCATTAAAACAGCTTGAACATCAAAGTCTGGCACCAGAAGTTCTTTGAAATCTGTGTTTCCACATGTCAAAACAAATGGGCTGGCGTATCAGACCTTCCACATCTGACACGGGAGCAAATAAACCCTGCACAGGAAAAGAACGCGAAGAACCAGGGAACGCATTCCTTAATAAAGGGAACAGCCATTGCTTAGCAACTGCATAAGGTATGATACCAGAAACACAGTCCTCTGAGGGTTATTTTTATAGAAAATATCTAAAGCATGGGAAAGATCCATGTTATACTACGTGTGCAATGCATGAAAAACAACAGTAAATTATTAGTACCAGGTAAGCTTTATACATCCAGGGCTGATCTGTCCAATGGCACCTCCTGGTTATGGGGTATGTTTCACTTTTTGTATTCTTTGATGGGAGGTCAACCAAAAAGCCGATTTAAAGGAGAGCACAGGGGGCGAGTGCCCTGTGCATCCTCTCCATCATCCTCGAGAGCCCCCACAGCTTATTATTGACAGCGACAGAGAAAGGAGAGGTCCCTCATTCTAAAGTTCCCCAGGCCGGGTGTACTGTCAAATAATGCTGCAGATTGTTTGAATCAGTCTGTAATTGTCTGATTAGATGCTTAGGAGCTCCTTATTTAATTACAATGTGTGATGTCTGTGTATACCATCACATATCCCTATTCATAATTCTGTAATGTGGATGTATGTATGTATTGGTATGTCATTGCAGCATACCAATGAAGCAATGGTCTATGGGTAATATATTGGAAGTTGGGAAGTTTTGATGATCCTTACACTAAGTGTATATGGGGTCATCTTGCAACTGATCAGGATTTGAGCAGAAACCTTTCAAACAAATGTGCTTGTATGGTAATGGTCAGGGTGTACCCAGCTTGCGTCAAGCCCAAAATCAAACATGAACTGCAAATATGTCAAATACCAGCCTGATGGCACCTCGCATTCATGTACAAATGAACCTACAGCATTGTCCATAGGTTTCCCTTATCAAAATAACCTTGAATGGACAATATGGCTGCTATAGTGTTATGAATCATGTGACTAGCAAGATTTGCCATAAACATATTAACAAACAATTCGCTCACCAAATATGGCAGTATTTCTGTATGAGTCAGATTGCTGGAGTGGGGATTACCTGACTGTAAAGAATATCTACAGCCTACAGATATCACATTATGTTATATGCACAATACGTACATATGGTAACTATGGTAATGGTAAGGTAATCAGAGAGTCATACTCTTTGTATATGTGTACTATATTCTTTACATATAATAGTTTAGATAATATGCCATCTTCTCTTGACATTATATGCCAATCATGGGACAATATGATGAATATATCATCTATTACAATGGTCCAACACACCTATCACTTTCCATCAGATCTTTTCTTATTGACGTTTATAAATGTGCACAGGATCAGAGAAATCAATTTTAACTTTCTAGCTTTTCTAATTTACAGAAGTTGACTTGAAAGACATAAGGAAATGAGGAAAACAGGACGAAGTCTTCTAAAGGTATTAGGTTTATCAGCATGCGTTTACAGCTCTCGTGGACTGCTGTCATTTTTGACTTTGGAGGAACACTTCTGACTTCTACTCTAACACCTGATAGCCATTTTTCAATTTAATGTTTAAAGCCAGTCAGTGTGAAAGCCCAGACATTAAGCTGTGGTCTTACTGTGAGAAGTAAGTCAAATATTGCTTTCAACTCCTTTCATCTTCAGGGGAAAAAACTGTGCTAAAATATTCATGCCGATGGAAAATTCAACAATAATACAGCGGAAAGTTTTAAGGATCCGTGTAACTATTTCAAAGATATTACTAGCTCATTTACTGAGTATTGATCTATGAGAGAGAAGGTTTGTGTGTGGTTTGATGTTGCTGACAGGGAAAGTGCCTGAACGAAATATACAGCAACGGATACCTGTCTAACTTCTGAGGACTAAGGTGTGATCACAAGAAACTGATTGAGGTTATCCTGGGGATGGGGACGCATAGGTCATCCTCAGCTATTAGTTATTGCAGAATAGATGCTTACCTGGGTCGGATGCAGTGGTGGGATTCAGCCAGTTCTAACAGGTTCTATAGAACCTGTACCTAATATAGGTATCGGTTCTTAGAACCGCTTGTTAATGGATAGAGATGTGTGGGCTTGGTTTAATGAAAACCAATACAGGGAAATATACCATGCACAATATAGGGTAAACACCATNGACAATACAGGGGGATACATTGAGGTTTTTTTCTAAAACAATGCAATTTTGGCTGGATTGCAGCTGGAAGAGGGGTGGGATTTGGTGTAATCAGGACGGGGCTTAAGTAGAGCCGTGGGACATGCGTATAGGCTGGAGGGAGGAAGGTTCAGAGGAAATGGGAGAGAATGACTTCACTGAAAGGGTGGTGGAGGCTAATACAACAGAAGAGTGTAAGCATGCTTGGGATAAATATCAAGGTATTCTGAGTCTCTCACTAAATAGAGAATATAATGATGTCAGTATAGTTACATATTACCTGTCCTCCCAATTGGAAATGGTCTGACTTTAAACATCATATAGTATGATTTGTACATTATGATGCCCTGTGGTAATATCTATGTAAAATATATTACAGCATATGGCATGATATTGTGCCACCTTCACCAAAAATAGCACAGGGGTCTAAATTTACTATGCTGGGAGATTGGGGGGAGAAAAAAAAAAGTGGGGATGTTGCCCATAGCAACCAACCAGATTTAAGATCTCAGTTTCATTTAACATACTGGAGTATGTGAGCTTGAATCTAACTGGTTGCTATGGGCAACAGACCCACTTTTTTCTCCCTGCTTAGTAAATTTAGGCCAGGGTTTATAATGAGGAAGGTTAATTGACTAAACAACACAAAATTCTACCTAATAGAAAATAGAAATTCATGACTGCTCTCTCTGGCTCCTTGTACTTTCTGCCTTTGAACATTCAGCATTTGATATAGTTCATGGTTTCTGCTACCAATCCCCCTCTGTCTCTAATAACTGATGATAATGCACTGTACACAGCTTCTTATAATATTACATTTCCAAATATAAAACATCAGTCGTAGGAAAAGACATTTCTATATTTCCGGACTGCTTAATGCTTTGGTAATTGCAGCTTCAAATGAAATCAATTTTCTTTACATCAATGGTAATTATTTAGAAATAAACTACAATTGTAAAAAAACAAAACAAAACATGGTTTGTTTTGTTGTAATTATTTTGTTGTTTAGCATTTAATTGATTGTCAGCATTAAGAGCTTTATGTGCATAACACATGTCTGAATACTGCAGGGTTATGTAGGACATTAGTTATTATCTATGAGAAACACATTTCACTGTAGAAATATTCCTATTCCTAGCAGCCTATGACATAGAATCTCCCATACATATCATATGGCTGAGTGCAGGAATTCATAAGGACAAAACATTATATAAGATATTGATATCAATAAATGTATAAAGTAAGTTATTATATACAATATTATAAAAAATGATAATAAAAATATTTTTAGCATTGACTACATGTATTGCTTTATAAACACATGTAGTCAATGCTAAAAATCTTTTTATTATAAAGCAGGGTTGCTGACTTATTTGTCCCTCCCATGAGGGGCAGAAAGGAGGGCGTGGTTTATGCACAGAAGACCTGAAGCCCTGCCCCCTTAATGGAAACCCCATACATTTGCTATGAATGGGCAGACGTTGCGGCATCAAGTCCCGCTCATTCATTGTACCGTTTCAGGGCAGAGGCAGAGATTTACAATAAATCACTGACTCAGCCAAGGCCAGGGCTTGAACCGATACTGCCCTTACTCTAAAATTGTAGTTCAGCCCCACAGAGTGTGTCTTTAAAATTCCAGGACAGTTCCCAAGCTCAGCTTAATGGACTGGGTCCAGCGCTCCATGTGAGGAGACGCATGAGGGTAGTGAACTCCATATAAAAGACAGAGGTATAGTAGTTTAATTTGTGTGGACGTTTTAGGTTGGCTAGAGGATGAATGATCCGAAGCAGCTCTATTCTCCAGCTGAAGACCGGCAATACACAATCGCTTGTAGAGACAACTATCTTCATGTTTTTACATGAAAAAGAAACCGGAGCGGAGATTGGGGTATAGTACATTGATTGCTTTCAGCATGAAAACCTAATGTAGATTTCTTCTAGAAACTAGGTTACCGCTATAAATTCATATGTACACAAGTGACTTCAAACAAAACCGTTTTGTGTTCAGAGGGTCAGAGGGGGCTCAGGGGGAATCCGACTAAAATAAAAGTCAGAATCTGTGTTTCCTTTCATTTAGCTTTTGATGTTCTCAAAGTATTGGCCACTAGGCACGACAGATATCTGAGTGTGACAAAGCGGAAAGAATTAGCGTCATGTAGACACATAGTAGGGTGCTTTGTACACAATATAAAAGTTTCTCATTAGTGCTTCATCAACAATCCTGTATTGTAATAAGAAAAGTGTGCTGAACAGAAGATAAAACTCTCGGGATACAGTGAGCCAGATTTAAACTAAATCGTAACAAAGCTCCACACAAATATTTAGAGGTCTTATCCCGATGTAATACAGATAGGTGTTTTCCCTGTAATATGCTTAAATCGCCTGCATGTTTGCACTGCGCATGCCCAAAACTAGGCGTTCCAAATGGATTTTCTGCATACAACAGCACAGGTTGGTCTGAAGACTTTCCGCATATATATATATATATATATATATATATATAATATACACACACACACACACACACACACACACACACACACACACACACACACACGACATACTGTGGTGTAGAATTTGACATGCAATGAATTATTTGTTAGATCCACTTAAAATAGGTGGTTAATGAGGCACCTCTAGCAATTCCATGATGTCTGGCTTTCTCCCTCTAGGTATAGGAAACCCTCAGCTGCCCCCACACATTATAAATTCTATTAGTTCTTTTTGCTCAGTGATTCAAGAATTAGACTCAATTCAGCTGCTTGATTATTATAAGGGGTACTCGCATTTAATAAAGTCGTTCATTGTCATATTACTTTGGGTCATCTACCGACAACAGTATTTAACCAGGCACTAGTACTTACAGCAAATGCAAAGCATCTTGGGTTTTATGTTTTATAGGCTGATGAGAAGTACATTTATATTATCAGATGTTAGAGGGGAGAACATGAATGTTAGGTAGGTTAAAGTTAATTGAGGTTTGCCATAATTTCAGTGCAGCTTTGTATCTGTGAGAAAAGTAAATAGATAAGACTCTTTGGGTTCTGTTAAAATGTAATGAAATGTGATTACATTGGATTTTCATTTTCAGAAGATGTATCTACCATCTACTTATCTAAATAGAGCAGCAATATAAGTGTCTCTGTTCATGCACCATACATTATTCATTTACTGTCAGGACGCCTTCATTTTCACGTTTTCTGTGAACTGTACTTTAGATTATTAAGTGTATCATCCATTATAAGAGATATTTCTTTCTTACATAAGATCTTAATAGATCCATATTACAAATAGAAAAGACTCTAAATGACAATGGGACATTGCGTCTGTGAGTTATGAAGGATAAGATGACAAAACAGAGTAGTACATGCTGTAAAAGATACATAAGAGAAGCCTGCATACAGAAGGATCACTTCCATTATTTAATGTAACTATGTCTACACAAAGGTCATCTTTATTGGCATATTGACAGGTGAAATTATCTGTAATTAGCATCATTAGACAGATTCAATTACATTATCATAAATCATGTCCTACATGAGGGTTTAATATTTTTGCGGACTGTGGATCCTGATATCCATACAATCACATCGTATCAATTATTCTGCTTTGAACAGGGTCACATGGTCAGAAATCAAAAGTCACAGTTCCCTAAAAGGGGCACCCGATTACACTCGACAAGACATGGTATTACAATATGGAACATATGGTGACAACGTGCTAAACAGCGGTCAAAACCCAGCATTTTAAGTTCGCACAAGTTCTTGGAGGGCAGAAAGTAAAATTTGCATAGGGGTGGAACGGCAAAACGTCATCAAGTCCCGCCCCTCTGGTGACATCATAGATTTGGAGCCCATTCGGGTGTAACTCTAGCCCTGCTTTCATTATTACACAGCTGGATTTCACAAATCCTGAAGGTTTCAGGAGCACTGCTCTACTTCCAGGAGGCTCCTGAAAATAGAGAGTCGGCACCCTTTGGATAGTATGGAGGGTGCTTAACATGCCCCTGTTATGCTATTACTATAAATCTTCCCTCCCATATAGCAGAACCACTCCCTGAATCTCACCCTACCTGTGTAAATGATAACATAATAATAATAATGGTCATAATGTATTGTGTGTAGCTTTAACAAACAATAAACTGCCCCCCCCCACAATATTTAAAAATAAAAAACTCATCACAGTTTACATTTTCAGAAAGTAACTAGCAACTTACCTTCTTTAAACTCTCACATTGTCATGGCTAATGTGATTAGACAGGTAGGTGACAAGTCTCCAAAGATTAATTTTGTTACACTGTTCCCTAAATTTGGAATTTGTCTTGGTGTGTAGCTGGTGGGTATGTGAGAAGGTCATTATTACAGTAATTCATCTAATTAAGGTGTAGCAGTAATATGTTGAGCAGTGGTAGCGGACCAGAGGTGAGGTGGTAAGGTGGCGTGTCCTACTTCTGCCAAACATATGATGGATGCATAAGAGGGAACTGATTGCTTAGGGAAACTAGTGATAATAATCATGTGGACTGCAACAAGGGGACCTGCATTTGGTGATTTAGGGGTGCTGACAATAGGCATTTCCACCTGACAATCTATAAGACTTCTTATTTCCAATCTGTTTATTACATATTAGTTTCCATGATTTGGCATTTGGAGGAAGTGTTATGTAGATGGCATCATGATATAGTTGTGGCCTTCACACAATGTACACATATGTTAATGAAAGTGCTTCAACACCCCGACAGTAACCAGTGTTTATATTATAGACTTATGTTTTGACTACTCTTATAATAGGTCTTATTATGAGACCATCTGAAATAATAATGCAATGCGTGTGGACAGATCCTTTCACAATTGGGTGTTGAGAATCCGATTGGCTGACTGTAGCATGTTTAGGAATCACACAACTAAGTCGACTATACACTAAGTTTGTATGTAACTGTGATTTCAATAAATATATGTACACAGACACACATATTAGGAAGAATACTGCATAAAGCGGAGTTCATATTACTTAGTCATTTATGTTCTATATGTGTACGGGTGCCATTCCCTTTGTCTCTGGCAGAATACATGTTGGAGTTTGTAAGTGACACATGACAGTGACAACAGAAAGCATTGCATTAAAACTCGCTGGAACAAAAGAGCAAGGGAGATCTTGGCAACAATAGAAGTGAATGAAATGGAAACTGTACCCTCTGTTTGCGCAGACTTCCTGGGCTGGTGGGTGACGGGCTTGGAGATTTCCCAGAGCGAGGGGTAGAGAGCTGACTTCCCGGAGTTCCATTGACTGAGACAAGAAATGAAGAGAACATGTTAATGAAGGGAGATATCCGTCATTGTCAGAATGACCTTCCACTGCCTGAATCAGGATATAAAAGCTATTGCTATACCATGGCACTAACACCAAGTAGCACGTTTACATCATCCATTCATAATGTACACTGCAGTACACACAGCAACAAGACAAGTGCTGTATATTAACTGGCTGGAACTTTTACACAGGCTTTAACAGATGATCAATTGCTACATCCCATACTCGTGTGCAAAATAGTAAAATATACATTTATCTTTTAACAACATCAATAATTAGAAATGTTCTGCATGTACGTATATTACCTCCCAAATACACCACAATAACTAGACCATTTGCCACACATAAATACACACAATTAATGGACTATGTAATGCAAATAATAACTAACTCAATTCTAATTGGGTGAAATTTATGCTTTAAGCACCTATAATATAATGTAAAAATGTTGTAATATTTTGGAGAAATCGCATAGCTGATACATGCAAGCACTTTATAAGGTATATGCTTTATAAGCTGCAATTAGGTCCTGTCTGACATGTCACATAATGTTCCTATTGTAAATAAAGTCACACTGCAACATGTTAAGTGACTATAATACAGTAAATGGCATGGGTAGTTGATGGCTACATGTCTAATAAACACAAACAGCAACATATTCTGCAAAAAATAACAACAGGAAATAAAAAATAATAATAAAATAATAATAATAATAATTCTGTGCATTTCTAAGTCAATTGATAAAATAAAGAATACATCTTAGTGTATATATATTTTTTAAGAATGTAATATATCACAGAATATAAGGCATTAAACTTACCTTCTATAAACTCTAACATTGGTAAGGCTTTAGTGAATGGACAGGAACACTATGCAGGTGACAGAGGAAAAGGATAGAAAGCAGCTCGGTATTTACGCTGTAGCAGGTGGAATAGTTTATAGGAGCCTATGCTGCTCGTACAGAGCTGAGTGAGATGCAGGACTCAGAGGCAGATGCTTTTAATGCGTAAGCCTGACGTCTGGCACAGTAGCAGTGGGAGGTGCAGGTGCTGTCTTAGGACTAAATCAAAGGTGTCAGTGAAGCAGAGCACGGCCGCTATTGGGAAGTTAATGCAGCCTCCCCACCCCTGCTCTCTATTCCTATTAGACCCCCAAAGCCTCAGTAATTTAATAACTGTTGTGAATCATGTGGCTCTTCAGAGATGGCAAAATATGAAATGACTCATCTGGAAACTGAAAAGACAATAATTCCTAAAACAACAATGATGACTATCAAAGCATCAATACGGTCAATGGTGTAACAATCCTCTACATGTGAAAGGCTTCAATCACAAAGCATATGTCTGGCCAAAGTAATTATACATTCACAAGCTGTTACAATGCATCTCTCTCCTCTCTCTCTCTCTGTCTCTCTCTCTCTCTTTATATATATATATATATATATATATATATATATATATTTATATATAACAAACTGTATCTCTCCTTCTCTCTATGGGGGGAATTTACTAAAGGTCGAATTGCTGAAATTGACAAAGGGGATCAATTTGCTTGTTGAATTGACCATTTTGCTATTTGCTACATACAGTTTTCACATTTACTAACTCCAAACTGACAATAGGCAAATCAGGCCCTAGTCAAGGCGATTTGACCCATTTCCCTAGCCATACCATTAATGGGTAACGGGGAACACAATTTAAAGGATCTATTTTGATTGCAAAGCATTTTTCATGTAAGTGTGATTTTGTTGTATAGGGTTACAGAGTGTGGTGATTGTGAATGAACCTAGTGTGTCCATCATGTTGCTTCTGGATTTGTTGGCAAATAAACACTTTACCTTTTCATTTATATGTTACTTTATGTAAAACAAAACAGACACTGCTGACCCTGTATTAATGTGCCGGATAATTGGCTGTTGATCGATTTACTACAGCAGTACCAGGGACTCAAATCAACAATAATGAGGTAATGTTCAAATCGATGGTCTATTTGGGCAAATCCCTAGGAATACATAGCAAATTTATGGGGATTTGAACTGAAATCCCCAAATGAAATCGACTGAAAGTGATGTCAATTTCAAATCGACACATGAAATCGACCAATACTGAATACTATAAATCCCCAAACTACGACGATTTTCAAATCCCACTGCAATGCACTGAAATTACCCCATATATATATATATATATATCCCAACCTTCATCCTAACCCTCACCTTTCCATCACTGGAAATATAGAAGATAAAGAAGCAGTGTTTGGAGATATGGGCATGGTAGAATAAAGAAGTGGCGGTATAATGGTGATATAGAAAGACTTGTTTGAAGATATAGAAGCAGTAGCTTGGAGATATGGTAGAATGGGTGACAAGAGGCAAGATGGCACTGCGAAGTCAATCTGAAAGTTTTAAAATTAGGAGTGGTTACGTGTTAAGCCACTATGGCCTAAATTTACTAAAAAGGATGATTGCAGGGAAATTGAAAAGTGGGGATGTTGCCCATAGCAACCAGACTCAAGCTTTCATTTTCATTTTACATGCTGGAGAATGTGAGCTCAAATCTGATTGGTTGCTATGGGCAACATCAGCACTTTTCAATCTCCCTGCAATCTCACTGCTTAGTAAACTCAGGCCAATGACCATTTTTTAAAAGGGGCCATGTGGAGGAGACTTGTATCCATTTAAGTGCGTTCATTTTTCTTTAATACTGAGGCCAAAGAAAGAATTTTATTACGCAAATAAAACAAGCTGATATGTTAAGTAAATGATACCAACACCAATAGAAACTGTACTAGTTATTTATCCAGGAGTACTACTGATTAAGTTTTAAATGTAACATCATCACATTCTTCACAATAATATTTCTCCTTTGATCAAGACATAGGCGAAACGCGTGTCAGGAAACTGATGGTTCCTGTGTGCCCGTGACACCGCACAACAAGCAGCCAGCAAGTTTTTAAGTTAAGTAGTGTCATTGTGGGGTGAGATACCTACCAGGAATGGGGGAAACCTGCCTTGAGGACACTATTTTTTTTTTTAATCTTTAGATATTTATTATTATAAGTTCACATAAACAGAAACATCTGCGCATGCGTGTGGCAGATGTTGCTCATACGTTTTTCACATGTACGAAAGCACTGCATAGGTTTCTGGAAACTTAAGTGTCCAGAAGCTTGTACGAGTTATTGGAGGGAGAGGGAGGTGGAGAGAATCCACACACCATTGTGTGAGCGTAGCTGTCACCCAGGCCTGGATCCGGTCTATAACGTGTAAGTGCAGCTCTGGATCAGCCCCTTGGGCTATAGGGATGTGAGCTAGGAGAGGGCACTATAACCAAAACCAGTGTTTTCAGACGTTTGTGCCGGAAATTTGACACCATGCTCATCTACATGATTTATTATACGAATCCCCGTACATAGCTGTGATGTGTGATAAACATTCTACAGAGAAAACTTTTTTATGTTATCAGTCAGACAATGGTGATTCATCAAGTGGGAAAAAGCTGTTTATCTGGCAATAAGTCACTTGTCCAAAATCAACAGACTTAAATGTTTTGCTTTGGACATTTGACACTTTCTTATTGATATGGCAGAAAAATTGATTTATTAAAGTGTCTCAGGAGAGCGAGATGAAATTATTGAGAAGGAACAGAAATGTGGGGGGATAGAATTGCCACCCTCGTAAGTGCCATTACTATCTCAGCATTGAAGGGAAAGGTCAGCTTACTCAGTGCAGAGCACAGATTCATATCCTGACCAAAGACCAAGATGTCTTGCAATATGAATTGTGTGTCATCAGATTGATTGAATGGTACCTGCAAATACGTTTCAAAGAGTTTTTGCTAGATGGATGCCGTTTTACAGAATATGATGTGTTTTAGTTATTGTCTCTTTGTAACAAATTACATTCTGACATTCTAGCTCATTTACTAACATTACATTTGGATGACAATTGGGCAATAAAACCTCAACAGTGTGTAGATGCTTGCATTAATTGTTAATCTTGCTCTAGACAGGTATGATAGGTATGAAGTGTTGATCATTTAGCCTTGATCAGAGCAGAGTTTCCACATCACACCTGCCACCTTACCAGATCACCCTGTGCCCTATGGACCAAGGGGGGAATTCACTAAATGACGAATTCTGCAGAGAATTCTTTTCGTCAGCGTTCGTCAGTGATATAAATTCGTCAATGACTGGTGAT
>JABWIB010000338.1:7080-18582 GCA_016617825.1 Platyplectrum ornatum
TGGCTAGTGAGAGACTTACTGTGTCAGTCAACGGGGGTAAGCATTCTCCTTAAGGAGAGAAACCATGAAGGTGTGTGGAGTCTTACAGGCCATCATGCTCCACTAAAATTTAAATAAATAAATAGCCTCTGGGGAAGAAGAAAAGAAGCAGAATCTCTAGCGCCATCTATTGGTATAGGCGNTCCTCNAGTCACATCCGACCCACAAAGGAGCCTTTGCAACATGACTGGGAATAAATGCCAAACCAGAAACTGTAAGTTGTGTAAGTAAAACCGGCATGACTGAGAGAGGGCACAGATGTGAAGTGTGAAGGAGAGAGAAGAATCCAGGATGACACCATGACAGTGAACTCAGAAGGAGGAAGAGACAGATGATGATCGTGACAGAGGGAGGGGAGGAGATCCTGGGGGGGAGGTGGGAATGTTTAGGGTTTTGATGAAAACAGACAGAACAAATTGATATACATCCAGTTTCTGAAACTATTATGATATGGAAAAACCCCTTATTTTAACAAACTCTCTGTGACAAAGAGATATGGAAAGTAGACCACAAACTATAGCTGAACATAAAAATGATAATATATAAAGCAGCTGTTTTTCATATTTATGCCAGTCTTAAAAATAATAGGTGCAGAAGCTGTATAATCTCTCTCTTTGCTATTAAACCCCGAATCCCCCAACTCATTAAATTATAATTTGGCTAAATTAAAGAAAAATTGCTAAATAAATAAATAAATAAATAAAAGGCATCATTCTGTTAATAAGGACAGAATTGAGGCAGCTTTACAGATGCATAATTGAAGTGTAGTGTTTCATTAGTCAGGCACCTGCTCAGTGGTGCCATATGTTCCTGGGTAAATGGTAAGTAATTGTGAGTGTTGGACGTGGTGAGAATCTCAAGCATAGTGTCCTGGGTAGTGGGTCACCTTTCTGCTGCTATGAGGAGTCTCGCAGATGTGTGTCTGTCACAATCTTTTACTCATGTGGTGTCATATAAACTGTCTATGATGCAGGTGAAAAACAGCAATATGGTTCGACAGCTAAATGTGAAAGAATGAAGAGTGTTATGGCGGATCTGAAACTTCTACATCCAAAATTCTGTCCTGGTCAACAAAGGAGGCATTTCCCAAGCCTATCAGTTGGAAAACACAGTCTTGGCGTAATTCCTAAAACTGCAAAGCATACAGATACAGACACTATACCTATAGGAATATGATTTAATATGAGGACTCATTACATAATAATTAACCTGTGGCATACCAGATAAAGAACTACAGTATAAGTCTCCACGGGCTCTTCTTGTAAGTACACATATATCAGCGCAGTAGAAATATATAAGAGGGGAAGTTTTAATCACTCTTTTGTTAGATATTAATTATCCTTCTGTTTAAAAACAAAGCAGAGATTCTCAGTAATTCAGTTTAATAAACATTCCTAGTCATATACGATATAAATCTACTGTACAATATAAATTCTACTGAACGCATGAATCTTATTACTTAGCGTTATATAGGAGGATATATAAGATCAAAGTGATTACATGATCCAGATGAGGAGGTAACAAGTCTCCAATCCATACTTCCTGAGACTAATTAATAGTGTTCCCAAATACAGATAAGGTTAGTGCAACGTTACGATCAGTGGAGCTTATTATCGTTATATATGTAGCAGTCCAAGTGACTAACAATAGTGAGCTGAATATATAGAAAGATGTGTCAATCACAATCAGATGTTTGGATGTTTAGTGCAAACAAATCCACTGCTATGATGACTTTACAGCGTTTTCAGTGAAAAAGCCGGCCTTTTGAGCTAATCTGAACGGGGTATTAGACTTTAATAATGCCTCACTAGTGGGTAGACACACCAGGGTTAAAGGGTTAAAAAATGAGTGTTGATCTAGGAATATTACAAGGTCAAAATTACTCATGTACAGTACTTTAGGCAAAAACATGAAAATTTCATTTTGATTTTAAAGTAGGCAAGCAATGTAACTTAGCACTGAGAAAGATGTTTAGTTGTATAGGAAGAAGAATTAGTAACAACGAGAAGTAGTAATGCCACACTATATGGCATTGGTACCGACTCATCTAGAATAGAATGTTCAGTTATTGAGGCCATATATCACACCAACACCACTTGGGCTTTCCCTCTTCTTCCGCTGGCACCAGATTAATACAGTAACGGCAGTTTCATAGACCATCTGCTTAGCATGACTACATCAGAGGCTCATAGGAGGTGCCTGTGTGATACTGCCAGAGGAGGAAGAGGGAGAGTACCACAGAGAAGGCAGAGGAGGACACAGGTAAGTAAACAAAAAAAAAAAAATATGATGTGATGTGATGTGAGTATTGTGGGGGTCGAGGAAGGGTGCAAAATGGCTTCAGGCATTTTGGAAGTGCCGGGGGGTAGAGGAGGGAAATGGCTGCAGACATGTTGGAAATGCAGTGGTAAGGGAATGCTGCAGACAAATATTGGAAGCACTGTGGGGCTGCAGACACATGTTGGAAGTACTGGGGAGCTGCAGGCACATGTTGGAAGTACTGGAGGGCTGCAGACACATGTTGGAAGTACTGGGGATATGCAGACACATGTTGGAAGTACTGGGGAGCTGCAGACACATGTTGGAAGTACTGGGGAGCTGCAGACACATGTTGGAAGTACTGGGGAGCTGCAGNCAAACACATGTTGGAAGTACTGGGGAGCTGCAGACACATGTTGGAAGTACTGGGGAGCTGCAGACACATGTTGGAAGTACTGGGGAGCTGCAGACACATGTTGGAAGTAATGGGGGGCTGCAGACACATGTTGGAAGCAGTAAGGGGCTGCAGACACATGNTGGAAGTACTGGGGAGCTGCAGACACATGTTGGAAGTACTGGGGAGCTGCAAACACATGTTGGAAGTACTATGGGAGCTGCAGACACATATTGGAAGCACAAGGGGGCTGCAGACACATGTTGGAAGCAGTAGGGGGCTGCAGACACATGTTGGAAGTACTGGGGAGCTGCAGACACATGTTGGAAGCACTAGGGGGCTGCAGACACATGTTGGAATTACTGGAGAGGAGTCTGCAGAATTGAGAGTGGGAGATGGTGAGTATATAGTTGACCCCAATGAGTTGGTCATACCCTTTTTTGCAGTGCTCATATATCTATAACGCACCAAGATAGGGGCACACCAAGGTGATATGGGGGCACCAAGGCAAGGGCTACTTTCTTGCGTCCCCAACAAAATATGTTATAAAAAATATAGGGGCATTTTTTGTATTTGCCCCAGGTTCTTCTACCCTAGTTATGCCTCTGCTTGGGATAAATATAAGGCTATTCCAAATGTTAAAACAAATTGCAGCCCAGAGATTGCAGAATGGATTTATTATTATTATTATTATTAGCAGTAGTAGTTAGAAATAGTAATAGAAGAAGTAGTAGTAGCAGTGTTTAAAACTCTCCCAGAATGTCTGGGAGACTCACAAACTGCGAACAGTTACCCAGTATCCCAGGAGAGTCTGCAAATCTCCCGGGAGCTGGGCTGAGATTTCATGTAATTCACTGCCTCAGCCCTGATCGTTACTATGATTGTTACTATGATTGTTACTATTCACATCAAAAGGTACTTTTTGGTCATACTGGTGGTAGGACTTGCGATTTACATAAATCATGCACTCTGCCCAACCTCCATGCTACCAATCTTTGTTTTTTCATGGGGAGAAACCAAAAGTCAGCAGCCCTGAGTAGTAATAGTAGCAGTAGTCGTAGGAGTAGTAGTAAAAGTAGAATACATAATAATATAGTTATATTTATTGCAGACCATCATTTTTCGTAATTAGTCTGATATAATTATATATTAGTGCTAATAATAATAACCTGCATTGATTTATAACCTGCAAGTGACATAAATACTTTTTTATTTAGATGAGAATTCAGCTTGAAATGGATTCAGTTTGTCTGGAAAACATAATAATAGTGGCCCTGTTTCTGTTTATGTGGCAACATGACTACATTAACAGGGAAACCACCTGTTGCTAGAAGGAACAAGTCCCAAGATACTAAACTCTGAGAATAACATTGTTGCTTTGAAAGCCGCTCTACACAGAAAAACCTCAATATTGATATAACAGGCAGAGGACTGACCCATCCCGTCTGGCCTTTTCCTTGCAGCCAGCCCAGGTGCCTGAAACAAATCACTTTCCCAACTTTACTTTGAAATCTGTGGTTGCTCTCAAATTAGACCTTGCAGAATTGTGAACAATATGTGAATTTTAACCTAGACCCTTCTAAACACAGCTGAATCAATAAGAAATACAGCGTAAACATGATTGTTTCACATAAATGTTCTTTACTCCGTTCCTCACCCCAGGATTTAAGTATTATGCTGGAAATAACGCAACAGTTGGTTTTGTTATATTTTAGGATACTTTTTAAAGGCAAAATACAAACAGCCATAAGTCATTGTTGGTGCTGATCTGCGGTATAAAGCATGCAACCAACAGAGGTTTCTAAGATGTTCCGACAGGGAATCTTGAAAAACACTCATAAGCAAGCAGACTTACGTAGTTAAGTGATCTATGTGATCTTCCATTGATCATATGTGCATACCTCCCAATTGTCCTTATTCCATTGGGAGATTCCTGAATTTGGGTGACTGTCCTGTTATCCCACAAGCCTGCACTTTAGAGCGGGGGTTAAGCCGGGTATGTCCTGGACTGGATTCAGTCCTTAGACATGGTAAATTCCAGTCTGAGACACTACTATATATGATGATTGCACATCTCTAGCTGAATACAGCCCTTGGAAGTAATTGACAAGATATAGAGATATATAAATGGGACATTTGAACAGTGCAATCTGTGTAGCGTAACAGTTATAGATTATATCTATTATCTGAAACATTACGGGGTCCTCATATAATAAATGTCATTAATTTAAAGAAGAGACACTTGTCGCTCTGTAGTACCTTCTTTTATAATCAAATAGATATTTCAAGGACAGAAGAAAAGGCAGATACATCCCATTGTGCAACATGTCCATTGCAATGTAAAGGTAGTATGCAATATATCCAACTGTCCTATTGTGTGACTTGTTACAATGATTTGCACAGATTGTATGAAGTAGTAGAAGATTTAACATAACTCTTTCCAAACGATTTCTACTTCTGAACGAAAAATAACAACTACAGTAATTAAAGATGCAAATTAAACACCCTTATCATTAGTTAATTAATTCATCCTAGTTTGATGGATGGGGGAGTCACTTGCACCACATCAGCCATTGGACCAGATCCAGACTTACCAACTACTGAACTTACAAGCAAATAAGTAACCATGTAGAATTGCAGGGAAGCTCATTTCATTACTTGCAAACAGAGTTAGACTTGAGAGATGATGTTTCCAGTCCAAATCTAATAACAGTGTAACAGTAACACTGATCAGTATCTGTGTGCAAAATGCAAAAATAAAGTGTTCTCCCTGCATTCAAACAGAGGCTTCATAAATTTTAAAGTATCCTACACAAAATAGTAGATGCTCGAATTCTATGCACTTTATTTTCCAGATGAAATTGCAGGTTAGTTACAGGTTCATAGGCTGTGTGCTGGACATGCCTTTTCCTGCACATGTTTATTGATTTATGAATTGATTTGAGAACACACTGTGTAATAATTTGTTAGTTCTATAGCGTTTAGCATAGACACAAAGAGACTCCTGCCGATAACCATTATTCTGGCACCCCTATTAGGATTGTCTGAGAGTAGAGTTTTCATTATTAAGAACTTTATTACCACAATGATATCTCCCCTGGACTGCAGTGTTAAATAGGTCACCCAGGAGATAACATAGGACCTGATTCAGAGTTTTTTGCGGCCGCAAAGTCCGTGCTATTCAGAGCTGCGCAAAAGCGCATCTCTGAATAGAGCGCAGGGAGAGGGGTATGCCTTATGCCCCGCTTCCCTGCGCTATTTAAAAAACCGCAGAGGCTCCGGACGCTGTGTCCGGAGCCTCTGCCAGCGTGTGCTCACAGCGCACGCTGCGAGCAGTTTAAAAAAAATAATAATAATAATTTAAAAAATTGTAATGTTTAAAAAAACAAAACACAAACACATTTTAAATGTTTAAATAATATTTTATTTATTTATTTATTTTTTAACACTTTCTAAAGTTNATGAGGCAGGTAATTGTCCATAGGACAATCAGGTCCATAGTGTTTGGTTTGTTTAACTTTATGCAAAAAATTACACTATTTTTGATCTAAAAAAAAAATCATAAATAGAAGAAAGAAATGCAATCACTAAGCACTGGTTAAAGTTTACATGAACAATAATGTGTCATTTATAATAATATTTATGTAATGTCAGCCATTATGAAATATTGATTAATATTGTATTTATTAATGTATAATGTAATGTATTAATGTATAATTAACTGGGAGAAAAATACCTATTTATTTTATATTTATGGACATGGTCATTTTGGTACAAAGACTCTACTTGTAGCTAATAACATTTCTTATACCATAATAAATATGATTTTTCATTCAAATAATTCTGCAAAGAATAATATGAAGATCATAAGAAATCTTGCTGCCTCTGCCATTGAATATCTCCTTGCAGTAGGGTACATGAAGACACCTTTGCCTAAATTCACTAAGCGGGGAGTTTGCAGGGGAATTGAAAAGTGGGGATGTTGCCCATAGCAACCAGTCGAATTCAAGCTCTCAGTTTCATTTTACACACTGAATGTGAGCTTGAATCTGATTGGTTGCTATGGGCAACATCCCCACTTTTGAATTCCCCTGTAGACTCCCCGCTTAGTGAATTTAGGCCCTTGTCTCCTACTCAGTTTGCTTTATATGGATGAATGTCAACAGTGTTTTACACATTTTACACATTTTGTTAGCTGGGTACAAATATTCCTTACTGTGTACTGGAGAGTTAGTTCCAGCATGAAAATACTTTCATTTAACATCTCTTTGCTGGTTCCCTGGACTGTGGATGTCACCTAACTACCATGTCCCTGGATCATTCGCTTCTGGTTTGCAAGTATTTTATGGACTCAACTCTGTTTAAACTTTGTCTCCTAATCCTCATATGTCTATGTTTAAAATGCTTTAATTCTCTTCTGGTTCATAGGTTATGACCCTATATATAAGTGTCTGTATTTTGGGTGCTGTCTCTCTGCTATATAAATGTTTTATGTACCAATTTCTACTTTAACTGAACTCTTTGAAGGTATTATTATAAATTTGCTTTGCTTGTGAACAATGAGGTTAATTTAAACAGTAAATATAACTTTTTGAAGTCTTATTGTGTCTCAGGAAATCTTTTATATATTATTCTGAATTTGGTTGTTTGAGTGGGTAGCACTCATGCCTAAAAGCGTTCAAATTCCGAACATGACCTTATCTGTGTGGAGGTATGTTCTCCCCGGGTTGTTTCCGGGTGCTCTGGTTTTGTCCCATATGCCAAAAACATACCGGTAGGTTAATTGGCAGCCGACTAAATTATGCCTAGTCTAAGTGTATGTGTAATTGCCCCTATGTATCAATCCCCAATGTCCTTTAAAATGTAAGCTTGCGGGCTGGGCCCCTGTTCCCCACCTATTCTGTCTGTCTGTATTTCCCATTGTACAGTGCTGTGGACACTTTGGGGCCGATTCAATCCCCCTTCGCGCAGAGATTTCTGCCTTACATAGAGGTGCGTACAAAAGAACGCGAGTTTTCAGTCCTGTAATAGACGGGAAAAAGCGCACTTCGCGCTTTTTCCCGTCTTCGCGCGGGATTGAATCGGCCCTTTTGTAACAACAAATAAATAAGCAGAAATAAATAATTATGAATGTAAGTTAGGGAAGCTGACAGCAAGTCATATCTTTCTGTTTCTTTTTATTTTATGTTAAAAGTCGTTTTTAACTAACCACTAACTTGCATTCATCATATTCAGCAGCCATTCATATGTTTAGGATTTATTATAGACACATGAATCATGAAATAATAAAAAGCATATTGTAGAAAATTCTATATAATCTTTCCATATATTCATTATAGTACTATGACTTTGAATTTCATCTGACACGCATTTAGTCTGTACATTAAATGTTATTTTATTTCTCTAATCTTTACCAAATAATTTGCAAATAAATAAAATTGTCAGAATGCTGATTTGTGGACAGATAAAGTCATCAACTAATTAGTATACTTAGAGCCATCCACCAGTCAGAATGATGAGACTGATTGGCTGCCTGCATGCTGATTGTTGGAAAAGTGGAAGAGTTAATAGCCGTTCACTAGAAGCAAGCAAGTGGGGACTGCAGGAGGGGCAACTTATGATTTGTGCTTAAATGTGTGTATCTGGGCTGGTTGGCAAATTTTGGCCCAGGGGGCAAGTAAGGTAGTGGTATATATCTTACAGACCGCCCAGATCATTGGTGGTTCAGGGCTGCATCGGCTGCCGCACGTGTCACTTCTGTCAGCCGGGTCTTTGCGCTAACACATGAGACCCAGGCAGCCGATGCAGCCCTAAACCATCAACAATATGGCCAAGAGAATTTAGTGTATAAACGCCGCACATGTCGATCAGTAGATCAGCATGTGTGACCTGTGGCCCTGAACCACCAATGAGGCGGCCAGCCCGGGTGCCATTTGGCACCCTGGCATCCGTACCAGCTTGCCCCTGGTGTGTATGTGTCTGGGGCAGGGTGGGGTGGAGAAAAACTGGGACATTTGATTATATTTTCCCCTTTCTCCACCCCAAGGCCAAAAAAAATGCCAGTAAACCCCTAGTATTAGTCCACATATAAAATTTTGGAGGATATAAGGGATGGATGAGTTAGCATGCTGTTAAAAAACTATTTATGTCATTTATGTCATCAACAATTTAGAATTAGTACCACTCATAGCAGAAAGGTCTCAAAAATACCAAGTAGCTTAAAAATAGCATGTAACTACTATTTCTGCATCTTATTTTACAGATAGAATGACAAGCAGTAAACTACTGTTAAATAATGATTAATATGGTGCTGGACCATTTTCCTCTTTTTGGCCTCATTATGCAACACATACTGTACTACACAATCAAGATAACACAGCTTCAAATGACTAAAGCTGGCCATCCACTGGAACGATTTTACACCAAATCCACGATTTTTGTTCCTTACTGTGTGGCAAGCTACCGATATAAACGTCTATAAAACTCGTGTTGAACACCCTCAACAATATCGTTGATCAATCGGAATTCCTGAGTGATCAATGATATCATTTGTTTACCAGACCAAAGCATTAAAAAAAAAACCCTGGACTTACCTCTCTGCAGCATGGCTGGGCACAGGAGAGGTGCCCCCCAGCCTGCTGGAGAGGAAGTTCTTCATGCTCGCATGTGCCCCATCCAGCTGAATGGACATCACCTGTCACTCATTGAAGAACTTCCTCTCCAGCAGGAGAGAAAAGGCCGGGGGAGCAGCTGGGCATCTCTCTGGTGCCCAGCCATGGCTGCAGATAGGTATGTACAGGGATTTTTTTTTGTATTCCTTTATGGAGGCACCACTAGAACAATATCATTGTAGTGGACAGTGCCGAAGAGGGAAAGGAAAAATCTCCATGTTCATTGGCACCACTATTTTCTACTATATTGTTCTATGGATGCCCAGCTATACAGTTTGGTGTCTTTCAGTTGACCACTCTTGACTTAGTAACCCATGATATGAAAGAACCTGGTAAAGTCTGACCCTTAATTACTGTAGACCATGAAGATCTGAAATGGGTCTTATGGATGAAGTCCACCTTTTCATCCCTAATCCCAGGAGCCTTTAAACAACTTTGAACTTGCAAAGTGACCAAGTTTTCCTTGGGTTTTTAAAGCCAATAGTACAATAAAACAAGGTACACATTTTCCATCTCTACACAAGGCAGCCAGAATTTCCATTACAATATACTGTCTGTATATGAGGGAGGGGTTGTGTATGTGTGTGTAATATTCTGTAGTGAGGGCTATAACACTTGTCAGTGTACTAATTAGTAATAATCCCTTTTTTGGTAAAATAAAAAGATGGTCAGACAATATCCGCTGAAAAAGAATATGACAGCACAGAGATATAGCCAATTAAAAGCTCTGGGGGCCCATTCTTATTCACAGCAGGCATGTGAACTTGTTGTTTTAGCGACATCAGTGTTTGAAAAGCAAGCATATCTGGAGAAGCTTTAAACTGTATTAGAACAATACAGAATGAACTTGAAGAGAACGGGTGTAAAATAAATTCTGCAAAGTTTGGGTTTATCTAGGCAGACAATCTCCATAATTGGAGCAAAACTCATAATGCAATACTTGTCAAATCAGCTAAAGAAATAGAAGTTTATAAGCAGGGGGTGAGGTAGGCATGTGTGCTCTCCTCCCAGATTAATTTATCTAGAATATACATAGAAAGATTTTAGTAATAACACATCATGATAACATGTAACATGAATTAGAAGTGCTCACTGGATATTTGTTTTGGAATGTTTGTTGGTGTTAGTATAGGCTCAGTGCATTTGTCTGTAAGTTGACTGCACTCCAGAGATGTAGGCTATGTATTACACATACTTTTTACTAAATTTACTAAACTTTGGCATTGCAAAAGTGGGGATGTTGCCCATAGCAACTAATTAAATTCAAGCTTTCTATCTAATAGGGACAAATAAGGAGACAAATAAATATTAGATATAAGTAACAAAATAGAGTTTTCTGTTGTGCTGTGGGGGCTTGTGTTTATGTAAACAGTTTTTATTTGCAATAAGGAACCATGTTGAATGCCTTAATATCCTTTAGTGTAAGCAACTGCTTGGTGACCACAGGGCTTCTAATGTGTGTAGAAGACAGCACCTCTTCAGAAAAGAGAAAATATCCATGGACTTGGAGATGGATTCAAGTAAAATGTAACAGAAACAAATATAGATCCCATGTTACGCACAGTTGATGTAGTAAATCTCTACAAAAGCATTTCACATACACAAGTGTTGGAAGTCACACAAAACTATATAGGTCCACCTGTAGACCTGTGTTGGACCTGGGAATAACCTGGGAATAGCTTTATTCCCGGGTCAAAATCCTATGTAAACTGAACATTTTTCAAATGTACTATTGTGAATGGGGAATTAGAGAGGAATGTTATACCCGGGCATAAACATGTTGAATTGCAGTGGAGATAAATCTGATGCAAACAATATTAGAGGTGAGAGATGATGATTCCTAGCCAAGGATAAATAATGTAAAGGTAATGCTGATCAGTATCTGTGTGCCATTAGGAAAAGCAAAGTATTCACCCTGCATTAGGGTTACCACCTTTTCGTCTTAAGATTCCCGGACACAAACCCCCACCCCCCACCCCCCTTAAAAAAACCTAGGAAATGACACATTTATTTTTTTTTTTCTTTTACTATTTTGGGGATCAGTTTCCTGCACATCCCCCCCCCACTTGTGATCAGTGCTATTTCTCAGACAGCATTGTGCTGTCCCTCCTGGTGCTTTAGAGTCTACATAAGCCAGGG